>ML809643.1:180754-204710 GCA_009831015.1 Picea engelmannii | reverse complement strand
AGTTTGGTTCAATTGTAGATAAGAGTGCTAGGTGTGTTTGTTCTGGTGAATGGATTTTTCTTCTAGTCTCAACTCCTGCATCTTTGTTTCCAATAATCTGATCTGAAGGATGATTCTTCTGTACTCGTTTGCTAGGTGTATTTTGAGATACTTATTGAACTTGTTCTTCTACTTCTGTCAGATTCTCTTCATCTTCATCTTCATCTTCCTCTTCTTCTTCTTTTTCATCTTCTTCTTCAAAAAGTTGTTCCATTAATTTGTTTTCTTCTTTCTTTGATCTTGGTTTGCCTGTTTCATCAATTGTTATGTTGATGCTTTCCACAACTTTGTTTAATCCTAGATTGTAACACTTGTATTATTTCCTTGTACTTGAGTGACCAACAAGTATTCCTTTTTCCACACAAGAGTCAAACTTTCCCATTCTGCCATATTCTCTTTTGATGTAGCATTTGCTTCCAAAAACTCTGAAGTGCTTTACATTTGTTGGTCTTCCTTTCCATAGTTCGTATGGAGTTTTATTAGTGTTGTTTCTGAGCATTACTCTGTTTTGAATGTGAATTGCTATATGCACTGCCTGTGTCCAAAAAATATCTGTCAACTTTGAATCCATTATCATTGTTCGAGACATTTCTTGTACCGTCCTATTCTTTCTTTCAACAACTCCATTCTGTTGAGGTGTCCTAGCGATGAAGAATTGTCTTTTTATTCCATGATTGCTTCAGTAGTCCATAAATTCCTTTGAGGTGAATTCTCCTCCATTATCCGATCTTAAGAATTTGATTCTTGACTCCATCTCATTTTCAACCATTTCCTTGTAGATCTTGAAATTTTCAAAAGCTTCTGATTTGTTCTTGAGAAAGCAAACTGCAGTCATTCTTGTATAATAATCAACTAATAACATAAATTATTTCTCACCTTTTAAGACTTTTGTTGTAGTTGTTCCAACTAGATCAGTATGCACAATTTCCAATGGTTTTGTTGTTGAATATTCCTTTGATTTGAACCTGGTCTTTGTTTTCTTTCCTTGTTGGCAATGCTTGTAGAAAGTGTTGGTTGGTTTCGTGATCTGGGGCATTTCTCTGACTTCTTCTCTTTTGTTGACTTTGAAAAGGTTATCAAAATGCATGTGACCCATTCTTCTATGCCATAGCCAACTTTCATCTTCCTTTCCTAGACAACACTTTTCATTTCCAATTTTGCTTAACAAATATATGTTGCTTGAAGTTCTTGTAGCTGTAGCGACCAATTTCCCTGAACCTTCTTTTCTTATCTCACACTTTTGTGAATCGAAAGTAACTTTATGACCTTTCTCACACATTTGACTCACACTTAAAAGATTATGTTTCATATCTTCTACTAGTAGAAAATTTTCTGCCTTTTCATTCTTGTTCCCAATTCGGACTATGCCTTTTCCAATGATTTTGGATGAATCACCATTTCCAAAGGAGACTGGTCCATCTCTTTCCTCTCGTAATGTAATAAACTTGTCTCTATCACCTGTCATGTGTTTTGAACATCCACTGTCAACATACCAACCATGTTTCTTCTATTTAGCTTGTAGAGCGACTGTGCATCCTTCATTGCTATACTGATCTTGCTTTCTTATCCATGTCATTTTCTGAGATTCTTGTTTGTGACTCTGTTGAGGTTCTTTAGGAGGGACTATCATTCTACAATTTTTGGCCATGTGTCCAAAATTGTTACATTTGTAACATTCCACTTCAGTGCTCAAGGATTCAAACCTGTTGTAACTTCTTCTCTGTGTTTCACTAAGTCTTCTTGAATAACCCCTTTTTGTATGTCTCTTAAAGTAGTTATTGTTCCTGTTGTTAGCTCTGTAATTTACAGCTTTATGTCCAAAATTATTACAAGCATAACATAAACAAAAAAATATAGTTTGATACTTGGTAGTTGAAGATCTTATGAAAGGAGGTGCTCTTATGAATCCTTCTTCTTCTTGAGGCTTGTCTATCTATTGTTGATTCTGAAATCTGAATCTTCTCAGTGGAGTAGTGTCCATGTAATCTTCCTTGTATATCTTTTTATCCCCTTTGATTGTTTCTGCATAACTTTTTGGATTTGTTTCTTGCTCTGTTGTTTTGGAGCTTGATCCCTTTTCTGTTTGATTGTATCCAAGTCCGGACTTGTCAAGATAAGATTTTTGACTGCTAATAATGCCATCCATAACTTTTGAGCTATTCTACATATTTTTCTTTTCAATATCCTTTCTTAGTGTGACAATCTCTGCTTCCAGGTTTCTAATGATCTCGTCCTTTCCTTCTAGTTTTTATTTGAGTTCTTCTTCAATTCTTTTAACTTCTTCTATTTGAACCTTCAATTTTGTAATCATTTTTTCTAGTTCTTGAGTGTCTTTTTTCTTATCTAGTTCTACTTGTAGTTTCTTGTTTTTCCTCTTTTCTCTTCTGATAACTTCTATGGAACTCATTAATTCTTCTCAGAAGTCAACTTCTGACTCTTCAATTTCTTCTTCATATGCTTCTTCATATTCTTCTTCAGAGTCTTCTTTATCAGAGTCTTCTACTACCATGAATAGAACTCTCCCTGTTTCACTATCACTGACTTCATCTTCATCTGATGATGAGATGTCTTCTTTTGTGCAAAAGTTTTTATTGAAAACTTTCTTTGTAGTTCTTTTACTTTTATATGTTTGTTTGCCTTTTAAGTAACCTTTATCATTTCTCTTTTTCTTATGAGGACATTTGTTAGAAAAATGACCAATACCATCATAATTAAAACAAATTAAAGGAATCTTACCTCTGTACCTATCGTTGGTTCCCTTGTTCGGTCTTTTGACGAAGCTAGCCACTTCTTCATCATCTTCCGAGATGTTGTTGTTGCTACTATATTCTTCTTGTTCCTTTTTCTTTTGCTTTGATCTTTTGGATGCTTTGAAGGCTGCTTCTTTTACATCTGAATTTTCCTGTTCAGTTCTCATCTCATATGCTGTGAAGATTCCATGTAGTTCATACATGCTTATTGAGTTTAGATCCTATCTTTCTTCTAGTGCTGATATCTCAGGGTTGAATCTCATAGGAAGAGATCTTAGTACATTTTGAGCAATTACATATTCTTCGATTTCTTCTCCCAATCCTATGATTGCATTCACTATTTCATCGACTCGTACGAAGTAGGTTGCGATATCTTCATCTTCCTTCATTTTTAGTTGTTCGAACTGACCTCTGTAACTTTGAAGCTTTGTTGTTTTGACTTTTGAATCTCCTTCATAAAGATTTTGAAGATTGTCCCAAATCTCTTTAGCAGATTTACAATGTGCAACTTTGGTGAATACTGTATCACTGAGACCATTCAAAAGTGCATTTATGGCTTTGGAATTATTCTCACCGAGTTTCACTTCTTTTTCATTTGTTGGTGGAACTGCTGGTGCTATGTATCCATCTACAATTGATTTCCAAACTTGAAATCCCTGTGCTTGTATATATGCTTTCATCCTTATGCTCCAAAAAGCATACTTTTGTCCATCAAACTATGGTATTCCATTTTTATACGAGTTGGTACTCTTCATGATCTACCTTTCAGTGGTTAAACTGATTTTTGAAGGAACCTGCTCTGATACCAATTGTTGGATTACTAAGAGGGGGGGTGAATCAGTAATAATGTAATTATAATCCTTTTTATTCAAATGTTATGTCAATGTAGAATTATTATTCAATAATGAGTAGTAATAAATAAACAATCACACACATACACAGTACACCATTGTTTTACGTGGAAACCCAAATCGGGAGAAAACCACAGAATGCTTTTTCTTATATGTCTTGAAGAATTACATTCATTGGAAGCACCAACTTCCTTTGTTTTCCAGCTGCAACAGGAAGGAGGCTCCAACCCCCCAGTTTCTCAAGATACAACCTGAGGGAAGCTCCAACTCCCCAAATCTCTGGCTACAACCAGAAGGAGGCTACAACCCCCAATGTTCTATGGCTACAACCAAAAGGTGGCTACAACCAACTGTCCTTGCCCCATCCTGCCACCCTGAGGTAGAAGTAGAATGATGGAACCACTGTCACACTATCACTGTGATATATACCACTGTAAACCTGTACCAATAAATATGAACCATGGATCAACCATGCATCAACCTGTACCTCAACCTGTAATCAACCTGTACCATAAACAATTGCATCAACCATGCACCAACCTATAATCAACTTGTACCATAAACAAGTGCATCCAACCATGTACCAAGTATGTACCAATCATGTACCAACTACTCATCAACTATGAATCATCAATATGTACCAACATCATCAACTACTTGTCTCAACCATGTACTCAACATGTACCTCAACCAAAATCCCTCATCAATTTCATCATCCAAATCTGATTTGTAGCTCTGTAATAGACCTGGTGTATATGATCACATTCCTGCAAACCTTCCTTAACTTTAAAAACAAGAGACTAGCATCTTCATCAAACTTTTCTTTAGTCTCACATGCCTAGTTTTGGATTAGTCAACAACCCTAACTTGAAGTAATCATAACCTTGAATCTATAATGTATAAATATCTTAAACTAATACACAATGTTCTTCAGTGTGCTTAATACAATTCCTCCAAGTGTCACTACTTCGAATCTCTCAGAAAATGATTTATAGCAAAAATGACATAGCATGTTAAATTTTGTCTTATTCTAGAGAGGAACCTTGTAGAGCGTGCTCCGCACAAAATATTTGATAAAATGATCTGAAATTGTTACAAAAAATAATACAGACTGTACCCTAACCATCACATTTGGTCTCACTAAATTTAGATCTGTTATGCAGAAGTTATGACGTGCTTACCCGAAACACCTAATTTTGACTAGTTTCAGGACTGGCCACAAACCCTATTTTCCACAGAGTGTAACTCCCAAAATACAATGAACCACAAGCTGAATTTTTAACCAAATATACTTGGATATGTTTTCTCACTTTCATAGAAATTGCAGGATCTGAATCATTATATAAAAAATGTTATAGCGAAAATGGTGAGATGACCTGAAAATAACATACCTTAGAAGGCACCATCAAAAGAATTTATCCTTCCTTGCATTTCGGCCTTCGTTTCATCACTTTCCTTAGAATTTAGACTTAGATATCATTTGTATACCTCAGAAACGTATATATATTCAATATTCTCAGGTGTGTTTCAAATGAGAGAGCCTTGCCTCTTATTTATACTCTTCAAGTAGCTTCCTTAAAAACATCTTCTAGGTCACTTGGCCCCACTTTCCTTATGCTAGGATTGGGTCCAATTCTAATTTCTCCATTAAAATTATTATAGAAATAATTTATTTTTTATTCACTTCACTTTATTATTTACCTTTTAAAATCTCTTAAACCACTTTGATTAGTTTGACCTTTTGGGGCTTCTAGATGACATATGAGGGTCCTCCAACTTCGTAAGGCCATAACTCTCAAACCATGAGGAGTTATGTGACGTTCTACATACCACAAAAAATGGCATGACATGTAATATCCATATAGAATAGTATTATCTGAAAATATAGCATAACTCATACCGTTACCCATCAAACAAACTTGGGTCCATTACCCAAACCCGGGGTCTCCAACTTCTCATGGCCATAACTCTCTAACCGTGAGGAATTATGTGATGTTCCACATACCACCGGAAATGAAATGACAAGAAATATTCATATAGGATATTTTCCTTGAAAAATTCACTTTCCTTCATCTCATTATTCCACAGTTAAGCATGGGTTCTCTTACTCCACAAAGCGTCTTCCCGTGAGGGCTTTTACCATAAGGGGACCACTTTGGAGTTCATCCATATTTACTTCTTATCAACCATGAAAAAACAATAATGAGTCATATTTACATCAAAAACTATTGGGTCCATTACCCAAACCTTTGTGCTATGGGTCTTTCTTCAAGGGTTGACATCAATGATAACCAACCTTAATCAACAGAAGACACATAGCTTATGCATGTACTAATGATAAACAATCATTATCTCTAGTGCATAGTTGCTATTTTATCACACAAAGACATGAAAGACAATAGATCAAGTAAATTCATCATTCAATAATCTTAACGAACAAATCTACAATAATTCATCAATAATTATTTATCACACTTAAAATATCAAATAGGAATGAAAAGGAGATTTTTAAACATGGTATGAACCAAGTGAGTCAACAACACTGGAATGCATAATTTACTAATATGTATTCTCAACTAACATCGAATAATCCATCCTTCCTACCCTACATCTATATTCCACATCCTATCCTTTCATCTGTTGGACTAACATAGAACATAAAATATATTGACCCAACTCCAAATAAATCGCATAAGTTAAAGTGTCATCTATATTGACCAAGCTTCACCAACAGGTAAGTATTAGTCACCATCACACCTCGAGGGGATCATGGCTTTGTAGAACCCTCCCAAGACTCTAGGTTTTGGAGGATAAACAACGTGAAACACCTCCAAACCTTCTGATACAACTATTTTCAATAGGGTACATAGTGGGGAACACCTCCACTCTTACTTCTTCAACTAGGGTCAACACCTTATATCGATTCATACTTTTCAACTATTGTTCCTACAGTCACATCATCAAACAACCACTCTAGGCCAGTCATGCATCTTGTCAAAAACACAATTACCATAGTTCGTAGGAATATTTGAAATGATAAGTAAAACTTATAGTACACACTATCTTCTTCATGTATATGACATCTAGGTTACCTCAACACTATAGTCATTTAGTTATCGCATAGCCCATCAACATGTAGGTTATCTCACCATTACTCAAATAAGATATAAATGTTAAGGTGGTAATTTTTAATGTAATCATTTTAAATTAAAAATATAAAAAAATAACAGTGTATACGCCCTGAAATATGCTTCTCTATGACCTTTTTACTCCTTTCTGATTCCTTGAAAAACCATAGAGGCCTTATAAAGGGAATACATGGTATTTGAGAGGGATACCAGTTCCATTTTGAGGTTTCATGCAACATGTATTAGATATCAAGTACTTAACCATGGTCATGTGAAGAAAACAAGGGCCTTTGGTACTAAGTGACTATTTTAATGCTCAATGGCTAGGAACATGGCCTTGAACCACCACACATGCCCTCTAAATGATATATTTGATCTTAGAGTGGTAAATGAGTGTCATTAGAACGTTTTCTTTACTCCAAGGATAGATATTGGTAATTTGATAATGATATGGGGAGGAAATAGAAGATCTTAGGACCCTAGATTAAGAATCTTTTACCCTGGGTGATGATCTATACCTCAAACCACCACATATGTACTCTAAAAATGGCATTCGTCTTCCAATGATAATATTGATTATATTAAGAAATTTTACACATCAAGTATGGTTCTTAGGGACTTGACCATTATAGGGTGAGGGAACATACAAATGAGGATATAATTGAAGCTTCTAAGGTTCATGGAAAATGAAAAATGCCTCAAATCACCACAAAGGCCCTTTAGAGGTGATATTTGACCTTCAAATGGGATATGGGCTCCATTTCAATGTTTTACACTCCATGGAAAGGTACTAGGGTTGTGACCATGGTCATGGGAGAAAAACAAAGACCTTAGGACATAAATGTATTTATAAGGCTCGTGAGCATGAGCATGACCTCAAATAACAGTACATTCCCTATAGAGGTGATCTTTGGCCTCCAAGTGGAATATGGGTGATATTTTTTGGACATGGAATTATGGTGTTGGCATTGATGTCAAAGAAGGACAATATGATCAATGATTAGACATGGTATTACGTTGGCATTGATGTCAAGAAGATAAATATGGTATTATCATGATATGTCTTTGAGATCCTAAAATATCACAAGAAATAATGTAGTAGGTTGTGCAGAAGACATAGCGTGATGCATAGAGGAATCTACCTAAATCTTAGGAGAGGTAGCGTATTAAATTGCATGATATGAGAGCGTGTAGGAAATCTCACGAAAAGGAGTAATTTAAGAAAGTTTTATTACGATTGAAATACCAACAGATCAACTAGAGAACACCCTCATAACTATGAGGAAAATCTGTTATAGTTGGGAGATATGACAATCATTGATCATTGACCAAAGGCACAGATCAACGATCTTGGTTCACTTGTAATCCAAGTATAAAGCCAAAGCAATTAGAAGGAATTCTCTCTCCTGATATAGTTTTTGGGAAAAATTTCGACCGTCGGATCATAGAGGAAACTTGCGTAAATAGGAGGATAATAGTGGTTGTTTGTTTAAGATTTGGGAATGATTTAGATAGTGATATCTATATTAAATCTATATTAAATATAGATCATCAGATCAACTACTAAGATTCATGGACCCTCAATTGTGGAAATGATGTACACATGGTCAGCTCGACATTGACCACTTCAGATAATATAAACCGAAGGAAAATTGCATGAAGGAATTTTAATCAAAGTCGAAGTTTTGAAGTAAAAGTAAGACATTGGATCTAAGGAGAACTTAGAGATCAATGATAGCCGTTAGATAAGGGTTTCCTAGCAGCAGTCAACTTCGACACTTACCACTCTGGCAAAAAGAATCCAAGAATAGGTAAGATTACCTGAAGGCCAAAGCCCTAAAGTCATGTCAACCGTTGATCTGGAGTAAACTATGAGGGACATCAGATCTAGGAAATCCATAGTGACCATTGGATGAGGTTAGGCAGTTCCAATAGTGGTCAAATTTGGCATTGACGACTACGGTGAAAATAATCCAAGAACAAGTTTACCCGAAGGTTGGAGACCTGAATTCCAGAAGTGAATGAGGGCCATCAGATATGGGAAATTCATAGTGACCATTGGATGAGGTTAGGTGGGTCCAATGGTGGTCAACTTTGGTGCTGACCACTTCAGTGAAAAAAGGTTCAGAACATAGAATTTCACCCAAAAGCCGAAGCTCCAAAGTCACAAAGTAAGACATGTGGCACACACATTCAGAGCCCACATCATCATAGTCTACGTTAAAAACATCACGTCGATAATGACACGTTGCACATTGATGCAGGAGCATCGTTGACAAGCGCACAGAGGTGGGACCACCAGACACTTGAGAGTTCCCCCGGAACTTGAAATGTGACAATTCAACTGATTTCAGGATCCGCCTCCACCCAGTGCCGAAATTAATTTTCAAAGGCACGCTTGAACTGGCACCAGATTTTCCCTTTGTAGCAAGTTTTTGAATTTGTAAAACAGAGAAGAAGCTCCCACTTCGGCTCTGAAAAGTGATTGATATAGGATAGTGTAGGATAAGGTTTAGAGTAGGAAAGCAGTCGGAAGAGACCCTAGGAGATATTTTGAGTTATGTAAATCTTGTAAGAAGTTAGAGTAGAGAGGGGGGAGGAAGAGAAGTAGCGAGAAAGGGGAGAAAAGAGAGAACTATGTTAGAGTAGAAACCCTTAGTTCTGAAATGACTGCAATCTCTATGTATTTTGTAGCTAGTGGGCATTTTCATGAATATAACAGAATGGAAAAATTGATCCAAAAGGTGTTGTGTTTGGACTATGTGTATCTTCCTACTATTCTTTGTTTTATAAGCAAGTGGGTGGAACAGTGAGTTGTTTCTTTAGTATCAATTATTTCTCTTCATTTAGAGATTTGCAAGGAGTGCATCGAGCTGAGGGAACTTGGTGGAATTGATTTTATCCTTACTGAGAGCTCTGCAAGGTGTGCATTGAGCCAGAGGGCGAAAACGCCTGATCTCAGAACTCATTTTCTGGAAGCAGTGAAGATTTGGGTCTTCGCAAAACTCAGAAAGTTTCTAAGTCGAAGTCGAGAAAATCTCACAAGGAGTAGCATCTTTGAGAGCGCAGGCGAGACCCAAGGCAAAGATATCACAGGGAAAAGAAACAAAGGCAGAGGCCTTTGAACATTTGGAATCCTTCCAAGTCCAGGAAGAGAGCGCCAAAGCTCAGGAGGAGCACAACTACCATCGGATTCAGTCGAAGATATATGGACTGTTGAATATTTCACGTCCAGGGAGTAGTGGAGGAGTGTGTAGAGCCGAAGAGATTCTGAGCCATTGTTTCTCGCTTAGAATAGCCAACAGTCGTCAGATCTATCGAGATGAGCTCAAGGTTTAAACCCTCATAAGCAGAGCAAAAGTTCCGAAGGAGTATCATATCAGGAATTCAGCGTTCGGGAGTTTAGGAGTCTAGAGGACAAGAGTCTGGGTCCTCGGCATCAAAAATTGTGAGAGGGTGAATTAGATCTGAGTCGTCCATCTGCAAGAGGATGCATGTCGCAGAATCATCCATTTCGGAGATTTGGGCACCAGGACTCACAAAGGTGAGCACCTTGACTTCACGAGTAGCGAAGTCCTGAAGAAATCTAAGTTTTTTGTTGGAAAGAGGACACGTGTCACGAGATCACCCATATCAGGGATTCAGACATCGGAGGTCAAAGAAGGAAGTCCTTCAACTTCGCGAGTGGCAAAGTCGCGAAGAGATCAGGATCATCCATCAGAGGAGGATAGGTGGAAACAATCATGGGGTCGTTGAAGTGCCGAAGAAGTCTGATTGCAGGCTTCATGAACTCAGAGGTTCGCAAGGTGAGAGCCCAAGGATTGGGTGCTCCAAGTCGCGAGTGGAAAAGTCGTGAGGAGCGGAGACAGCCGTAAGAACAAGGTCGCGAAGGACCGTTGGATCAAAGCCTCATCATGTGTATCACACATTCGGAGGTTCGGAGGTTGAGAGAACCTCTTCTCAACACCAGGAGTCATGAAGTGTCAAAATCTAGGCGTGAGGGAATACGTGGTAGAACCACAAGGTGGGGCTCGCATGATTGACAGGTGGAGACACGTCACCTAGAGAAGGGAGTCAATGCTCCATTGATTTCTCACGTCTCGGGGATTCACGGGATGAGAGCACGGGAGCTCGATGCTACAAATCATGAAGCTACGAGTTGCGAGAGGAGCTAGTGTTTATCCTAGCTGTTGGTCATGCATAGAGAGCGCTGACAAGGAGTAGCCATACCTGTATCGACATTTTAGGTATCACAATATTGGAAGGAAGAGTTGGGAGTTTTGACTCACGAACTCGCGAGGTCGTGAGATTGGGACAAGGACTTTGGGTTAGGCCCTTGGTCACAGGTTTCGTGGTTGCTTGGGAAAGGTGGAGCTCGTGCATAGTGTTGTTCGCATAGGGGAGTTTCCGAAAGGACCTGTGGACTGATAATTATAGATTCCAGTAGGGAGGCCAAAGAGCCTCTTCAGCTCATAAAATAGATTGAATGATCCTTAAGACCAGGAGGTGACATAGAGACTCTGTCGAGACAGAGGTGATGTCTTCGTCAAGTGGTATCAGAGCCCAATTTTCGTCTGTAGATTTCAGGCAAAGGGAGAAAAAGGAAGGAGATAGAAAAACCTCGAAGTTGTACTCTAGGTGCGACAGACAGTCAACACCATGCCGCAAAATAGATGAGATCTACCTTTAGGAAACCGTGTTGTAGAATGGGAGATGTGGGAACTTCACACTCGATTAGAGACCATGGAAGCAGCACAGAGGAGGGCACCTGGCACTGGAGATGTCAGTGATGCAGAAAGTGAAGAATTTGAAGCTGAAGAAGCTGCAGCGGAGGATGCTGCAGAAGAACGGTTGCTGAGAGTAGTTGCCAGATTGGGAAGCAGAGCTAAGATAGAGTTTCCCATGTATGAGGGGAATCTATATGCAGAGGAACTATTGGAATGGATAAGGTCCATCGACAAACACTTTGATTACAAAGATGTCAATGAGGAGAAAAAGGTGAAGCAGACAGTCACCAGGATAAAAGGGCATGCAACACTGTGGTGGGATGAACTGTAGGCTGAGAGAAGAAGTAAGGGAAAACAAAGGATAAAGAGTTGGGATAGGATGGTAGCCAAGCTGAAGGCTAAGTTCATACCCAAGGACTACCAAATCAATCTGTTCAGGAAGCTACAAAACCTAAGATAGAAGGGGATGACAGTCAAGGAGTACACTGAGGAGTTCTATAGGCTGAACATCAGAATTGGGCAAAGGGAGAGAGATGAAGAAAAAGTTGTCAGATATGTAAATGGCTTGAGATATGAAATCCAGGACGAATTAATCATGATGTCAATAAATACTATGGAGGATGCTTATCAATTTGCAGTGAAGGCAGAGGAGAAGCTGACCAGAAAATAGAATTAGTGAGGAAGAGGCAAAAGATCAGTCCCGAAAAAGAATAAGGGGTTCAACCGAGACAGAGCACATCAGTCTAAGGAGGAGGCTGAGAAACCCCACAATCACTCTGAGCGAGGAGGAAGTTCACAAGAAAGGAAGAATGGGGGAAGAAAATCTTCTAGAGGAAGAGGCAGAGGAGGAGTAAGGTGCTATAATTGTGGGAAGATAGGGCACATGTCTTGGGAATTCCCCGAGAAGAGAAAAGAAGGAGGGGAAGCTCACATTTCATAAGCACGATGAAGAGATGTTGAGACAGAGGGAGCAGAGGATGGAGCATCCCTGATGTTGAGAATAGTTCTTTTAAAACTAGAGGCAGAAATTAAGAAGCCAGTGCAGAGAAATAGTCTCTTCAGGACAGCTTGCAAGACCAAGGACAGAGTCTGTAAGGTGATCATTGACAGTGGGAGTACTGACAACCTAGTATCCATAGAGATGGTGGAGAAAATGGAGCTGAAGATGACTGCACATCCAAGGCCATACAAGGTCTCATGGCTACAAAAAGGACACCAGGTAATGATTACTAAACAATGCCTAGTTGAAATTAAGATAGGAGGATATAAAGATGAAATCCAATGTGATGTAATTCCCATGGATGTATGCCACATTTTGTTGGAGAGACCATGGTAGTATGATAGGAATGTCATTCACAATGGGAGGAAGAATACATACACATTGGAAAAAAATGGTAGGACGCATATGTTGCTGCCAATAGAGGAGAAGAAATCGAAGGAGGAAGCCAACACAAACATACTTCTCATGAGTGGGAAGGAACCCCTGAAAGAAGTCAAGGAAGAATAGGAGATGTAGTTCATTATGGTGAGGAAGCCCAGAGTCATCCCTACGAGTACATCAGTAGATGATTTGCCTGAAGAAGTTCAAGAGCTGCTAGATAATTTTATGGATATATGGTGCAGACCCACTCGGCCCTCAGGTCGAGGATCCGCTTACAGGATTGTTCTTTATTTCCCTTTGAGACGGATCGTTTCTTTCAATTCCCTGTTTGAATCTTCTTTCTTTTGATCCACAATTCCTTTCGGAAGCTTCCCTAGTGCGAACGACGCTAGGTGCAAGCTCCCCCTTCTCTACATGACCACCGGCTATGACCAAGGCCTAAATTGAAAGGCGTTTGTCACAAATCGCCTCTTGTGAGTTCACGAGTCGAAGCTCTCGACTCCTCCTACCCAATCCTGTGATATCTGAGATCACGAGATGGATATAACTCCTTCCCTTGTCAGTGCCCTTCGTGCGTGACCACCAACTAGGCTTCCCACTAGCGCTTCTTGCCTTTCGCCACTTCGCAAGTCAAAAGGATGGACTTCTGTCCCCTTATATTACGAACCCCCAAGACACAAAATTCAACAGGGTGTTGACCCTCTTCAATGAACAACATGTGTCTCCCTGTTGTCAGCAACCCCCGCGCGTGACCATCGGCTAGGTTTCCCACTAGCGCTTCTCGCCTTTCGCCACTTCGCCAGTCGAAAGGTTGGACTTTCATCCCCTTATCTTACGAACCCTCAAGACACAAAAATTCAATGGGGTGTTGACTCCCTTCAATGAACAACACATGTCCACCTGTCTATTCCATAGGCCCACCTTGTGATTTTTCCACGTGTTCCTTACACTCCACTTCACACTTCTTCTTTCGCAACCTAGAGTACCCAACCTTTGGACTCTCACCTTGCAAACCTCCGAGTTCGCGGGATATCTAGATCTCTGCCACCTGTCCTCCCCGAATGGATGAATCTGATCCACTCGCCACTTCGGTACTCACGGCTTCGCGCATCTCGCTACTAGGCTTTCAGTTCTCTAACTCATTAACCCCTGAAATGAGAGTTTGTGAGTGTTCCAACGGCCCTGGCTGACTTGGATCCTACGGCCCTGATTTCTTCTAAGTTTACGCTTGAGGAAATATCACCATAAAATTCCTACTTCTCTGCAAGATCTGACGGCTCTTTGGACTTCATGAATTCTTCTCAAATAATTCCGACCATCCGTTTCTTCCTGGACAATTCCTATGAATTTAACCAAGTATTTCTTCACGAAACTTACCTGCCTGCAACGCAAACTTGCTACGCCTCCTTTCAACACCTCAAGGCACCAACCTTCTATGCTTTTCTTCAATGACTGTCAAGACCCTATCCCTCTTGATATTTCTCCAACTCCAAGCCTTAAAGAAGCCTTTTGCATGCACTCCTTCCAAAGAATCCTTCAATTGCTTCAAAGAATTGAAGTCCTTCGACTTTGCGCACTCCCTATAGCAGTAGTCCTTCAACAATTTCTCAAGTTAGCAAACTCTGAGACTTTACTCAGCCTGCGCACACCTTGCATGGCTCCTATGGTCAACTTGCACTTCTGTTTGAATGAGAACAATTGTTATCCCTCGTGACCTTTCAGAGATGAACTCTGACTTTTGTCAATGCACTCCTTGCGAACAAACTTCATTGCACTCCTTGCAGGAATTCTACTCACTCGGGCAGAGAAACAATTGAAACTCATTCCTTACTCTTCCTCCCAGATTTGAAACATTTAACAAGAAATCATACAAACATGGCATAAACAACAAATGCATGATAGAAAGTAAACATCCATGAGCATAGCATTCAACAATGCATACACAGAGAATATATGGGAACCATGAGTCTGGATCAAGGCTTTTTGTATTAAACCAGAACTTATGTACATGGAATTCTTCTACACAGCTCTCTGCTTCTTATCTTCTCTACTCTATCTTGACAATCATGTTACAATTATACAATGAGGGTGTCTATATCCCATTTCCCTCTTGTTCTCTAAAACTGTCTAATCTGGAATTAAATTCTATCTACCTACATTCATTACACATAAAGGCTCCTATCTACTGTGGACGAGAGAGGATCGCTCAACGTCCTTTTACAATAATACAAGCATGCCTCCACTTAATGACTTCATTAATATTTCAAAACATTTTCAAAATGTGCTCGGTGCTTTTCCAGCTGTCTCTTATCTCCGCGCTGTCTCGCTGCTGGCTATGCTTGCACGCCCTTGTGATGCTCCTGCATCATACTCCCTCACTTGAAAATTTTCATGGGCTCCTGTCCATGAGCTCGCGCATGGTCTGTCCATGCTTCCAGATTTCTTCTTCGTTCTCCCAGCTGGCATATTCAACTGGATGGTACTTCCACTTGACCAAGTATTCAAAGTATTGTTTTCGCCTGGTCCTCTTACCAACTCTTCTGTCCAGTATGTGCTCCATCTGCGGATTTTCTACAACTAGCATTTGTTTTGTCCACTGAATCTTTGGCTGTTCACTGCTTTCTTCTACTTCCTCAGTTGATCAAAATCTGGACCAGGGATCAAATTTTAGCTCAAAAATCAACGTTCTCAGAATTGCCTCAAAACGAACGAGAGCGTAGCACTCATCATCACGAACCCAACGCAACTTGTTTCGTCTCAAACGAACATCGGGAGCGAGAGATTTCGTGATCTATTTGAATCGACAAACAGGTAAAAAAAAATAAAAATTTTGCTGACTGTGCAGTCTGTACAGTCCGTACAGGCTGACGTGCTAGAGGTTGTACGCTGACGTGGCAGAGGTGACATGGCAGAGCTGAATTGGCACATGCTGACATGGTAGTTTTGGATTGGCTGACAGTTGGACGAATCATGTTCTGACACGTGGCATGGTTTTGGCGAATTATGAAGTGCCATGTGGCCCAGTCGTGGGCTACCACGTGGCACTATGACATTGGTTGTTTGTTCAAAATATTATGGAGTCTGCGGGGATCGAACCCCGGACCTCCCCACCGGCCAAGTCTTTCCAAAGTCTAACCAACCAATGCGCCATATTATGTTTCTTATTATATATACGGTTTAATATATATTTGAATTTGATTAATGTGTGAGTTGGGCATGGACAGAGCTGGGGCTTAGCCCCAGCCCCCGGTTGCACACCTTATATACCACATGACCATTATTTATACAGAGGCGCGTGAATTTGTGTTTTAAACAAAGCCCTTGGTTTTGTGCGAGTAACCATGTGCCCATGATACAGAGCTTTTGCGTGGGAACCTTACCATATTATGGTTCCATTATCCTCCAGACTACATCGCTTTAACGAGGTTCCATTTACATTCCCATTTGGTTGATATCATTTGATTTTAATTCTATGTCGGGGTTGCATCCAGTCCGAGATTAGGGTGGTTGGTTACCACGGGATTCGGTTCCAAAACCGATATTTGCAACTACATGTGGACTATGCACCCGAAAATTGTGGGGTGGTTACCATATGACCACCCAATATGACCATAGGCGTGGAGATTTAAATTTCCAAAGGCCACGAGGCCTATTTTGGCATGGGGACATGGCCATATGGCTCCCATGTAAGCAACACATCCACCCAAAAAGGTGCTTAGTTCCCTAACCGTTTGACAAATTGGCGCATTTTGTGGAGATGCACGCGGGTGCTAGTTTTAGGCACGGGAAACGCCTAGAAGCCAAGTTACTCACACACAGGTGCATTTTGGCAAACCAGAGACAACAAGCTTGAAGGAAGAAAATGGCAGGAGGCCTATCTTCTTCATTTTTTGGCCAAATGAAGTGTTGTAAAAGCCCAACTAGGGGTTTTTGGATGTTATGAATCCATTGGCACTATTTTCACAACCATTTGAAGACTTGTTTTGCAATTTTTTAACCATTGAAGTTTTAGGAAGCTCTAGGGAGCTTGAAGCCCTCATTGTTTGAGGTCTTGCTCAGATGAGCCTATGTTTGTTTTCTGTGATTGAATAATCATTTTTGGCTAATTAATATGATTTGAACATTTCGGGATTGTAAGTTTTAAACCTGCGAAGTAAAGCAATCCATATAGATTCTTAAGCAATACAGAAATTAATCAATGGCTCATACACAAAGTACACAAAGATTTTTACCAGAAACCCTCAACCGAGAAAACCTTTCATATTTTCATTATATCGAATTTCACCATTCTCCATACAATATATACAATGTTTTTAGGTATTCCATAGATACCAAAACCCTAATCCGTTAATTCGGGATTAATTTACAAATCAGCTAAAAATAGCAAAATCCGCTAAAAATAGCAAAAACCGCCCAAAAAAAAAAAAATTGGGGCGCTGCCCCGAACCCCATCGGCCGTAGGCTACCGCCTGGTGCCAAACGCTGCACATAACTATGGGGGGGCATACCTTCCCCCCTCTTGGACCCCCCTAGGAAAGCGCTCGGTGGACACGACAGAGCTCTAGTTGAAGGGATCGTCAGACGCAGTTGTCGTATCTGACGCACCCACACACACACACATGCAAAGAATATAACACACACCTAACAAGGATAGGTTTCAGATCCATTTGAGGACTTTTACAGATGTTTTTTCCAAAGATAAGCTCAGGGAAGCTTAAGGCCACATGTAGAAGAGGTCATGCCCGGAAGAGCCATTATCCATTTTCAGAGTTTTATTAGTCATTTTTGGGGTTTTTATGCATTCTGAACCCAATGGTACAGTCAATATTTCCATTAGAGTTGAACAACAACTTGTAAAAGAATATTTGACAAACTAATCCCAAAGAGCCTAGTCCATTGAAGGAGGCTCAAGGAGATGTAGCCCAGAGAGGGGTGAACTCCTTTATCATCTTGTTATTGTTGTGAGTTTGATGGTTGATTTGCTGCAAGTTATGTTGCTGTGTATTTGTTTAAAGCACATATTTAACCATTTAAAAGAACATTTCCTCACACATGAACATTTAAAAGAAGAATCATAAACTTGGCACATAATCTATCTTGCATATTTTAACACATTGAACAAGGTCCTGTAAAGTTTATTTTGTTGAAGTAGAGGGTGCTTGCATAGCATAACAAGTCAGCCTTCTATTTTCAGATCAGATGGTATCAGAGCATAGTTTGTTTTGCTCATGTATTTGCCATTGATAGCTTGAGATTTAGCTATTGGTATTTGTGCAAGTTTTGTGTTGAAGTTTGATATCTTGCAAGGATGGAGGAAGCTTCAAACATTGATAGTTTCCATACATCTTCATTATCCAATTTCTTTGACAAAGAGATGTTGAAGGAGTTGCTAACTATGAAAGATATGGTACAAGAGTTGTGGGAATATAGAGAAGAGAGCATTGTCCTTCAAGAGCAGTTGATGGCCATGAAGGAGGAGAAAGACCAACTTCTTGAAAAGTTGCATGAGATGGAGACTCAAGACCAACTTCTTGAAAAGTTGCATGAGATGGAGACTCAACTCCATGAGGCATAGGAAACCCTTACCAAGTACATGCATGAACATGAGGTATGTAATGTTAGTTTATCTTCAAATTCCTCTCAAGAAGAATGCTTTGGTGTTTTTGAAAATCACACAAGAGGAATAGGGTCCAAGTTATTGTTAAAAATGGGCTATGAAGGTAAAGGGTTAGGAAAGCATGCACAAGGCATTGTTGAGACTATTGTTGTTGAAGAGAGACCTAAGTATTGTGGTCTTGGATATGAACAAAGAGATGGAGCAAATTCCAAAGTTGAGGAGACAAGGGGAGAAGTTCCAAGAACAAATTTTGTTTGAAGTTCACCCCCTCAAGAAGGCTATAAAGGTGAAAGTTCAAGAACTTTTGTTGCAAGTTCAATCCCTCAAGTATGAAAAGCTTGTGTTCAAGATGAATGCAAATGTGTGAAAAAAAAGAGTTGTGACAGTCGTGAAGACAAGAAAATTGTTGATAGACTTCAAAGGAGAGCTTGTAACTCTTCAAATT
This sequence comes from Picea engelmannii, assembly GCA_009831015.1. Taxonomy (NCBI): domain Eukaryota; kingdom Viridiplantae; phylum Streptophyta; class Pinopsida; order Pinales; family Pinaceae; genus Picea; species Picea engelmannii. Next base: position 185,772 of record ML809643.1, on the reverse strand, counting down.
CACCTCCTCAAAGAGGCAATAAAGGTGAATGTTCAAGGTATAATTATTCTTATCATTCAATTTCTTTTGATTATGTTAAGAATGATAAATTTGCATGTAAAAATGGAAGAAAAAGTCCATGTACATATTGTGGTTTATATAACCATCATGTTTCAAAATGTTGGAAAAGATTGACCACTTTCAGGGAACTTTCCAAGCGAAGGCAACTTGAAAAGAGCATGCAAAAGATTTGCACTCATTGCCAGAAGAGGGGTCATATCAATGATTAATGTTGGAAATTACATCCAACCACTCATCTATAGCACAAGAAGAAGATGGATAAAGAGATTGGCAAGAATGGAAGAGGAGATTCCATCATCGAGGTGAGTCAGGATGATTCACAAGAAGATGATTTTCAGCAGAAAAATTCACCATTGAGTTGGCTTGGTAAGAAATGGTTGGATTTATTGAGTAAGTAAGGCTTGCATTTTTCTGTTGTATATGAACATTTCAGCCTTATCTATTCATTTTGTTGAAGTTTGACAAGTTGCAGCAGTTTATCATAGCTTGTAAGATGCAAGTTTGCATGTGAATGCATTTCTTTTCAATGCATTCTTGTGTTATACAACTTCGTCAGGAGGATGTAAAAGAGGGGTATGATGCTCATTTGTTACAGCCATATGTATTTTTCATATTCATCTCTTATGTACCCACATGTTTCAGTTTTATGTACTATTGTTTGTACGGAAAGGAGAGTTGAAGAGCTATGCACATGCATGTGTTTTTCTGTGTGCGTAAACAATGAACTTGGTGATAGTTCATCATGAATGATTCATGATTGTACCATGATTCTGTATCATGAATGTTGACTTGTTATTTTGGGAAGTTCAATATGTTTCAAATGATTCTCGACTGGTGTTGATGATTGTCTGACGACTATGTTGTGTCGATCATGTTTTTCGACTTATGTTTAGTCGATCGTGTTTGTTGGCTTGTAAGTCAATTTTGAGTACCCCGAGATGCAGGAAAATGCCATGTGCTTTGATGAAATACAGGATGCAATAGTTTTCTTGAAGATCCAAAGACTTTGTTGGCATCATTTTCAGTCTTGTATAATTTGTTTTCAAGATTGATGGTTTTCTTGGCCTTTGACAAGATGTCGCAGGAAAGGCTTTGCAGCCATTGGAGAGCTGATTATGTTGACGTCAAAGAGTTCGAAAGAGGGACTTGATTCTCAGTGGGAAGGTTGGAAGTCTTCCAAGCACATAGAGAACAGTGGGTCAGCAGCAGCCAGAGAGCAGTAGTTGAGGGACATAGCCAGTTGTAGTGCAAGGCATGTCAAGGTATTCAAGTGATTGTCAAAAAGACTTTTCAAGTAAAATCAGTTGATAGAACTTGAAAGTAGAAGAGTATTGAATCTCAGACAGATGATCATAAGATTTTTTGGGTCCAAAAGCCTTTCAGTGGGAAGGTGTGATCAAAATCTGGACCAGGGATCAAATTTTAGCTCAAAAAACAACATTCTCAGAATTGCCTCAAAACAAACAAGAGCGTAGCCCTCGTCATCATGAACCCAACACAACTCGTTTCATCTCAAACAGAAGTCGGGAGCGAGAGATATCGTTATCTGTTCGAATCGTCAAATAGGTAAAAATAAATAAAAATAAAAATTGCGCTGACTATGTAGTCCGTACAGTCCGTACAGGCTGATGTGGTAGAGGTTGTATGCTGATGTGGCAGAGGTGATGTGGCAAAGATGAATTGGCACATGCTGACGTGGCAGTTTCGGATTGGCTGACAATTGGACGAATTGTATTGTGACACGTGGCATGGTTTTGGCGAATTATGAAGTGCCACGTGGCCCAGTCGTGGGCTGCCACGTGGCACCATGGCATTGGTTGTTTGTTCAAAATATTATGGAGTCCGCGGGGATCAAACCCCAGACCTCCCCACCATCCAAGTCTTTGCAAAGTCCGACCAACTAGCGTGCCATATTATGTTTCTTGTTATTTATACGGTTTAATATATATTTGAATTTGATTAATGTGTGAGTTGTGCACGGACAGGGTTGGGGCTTAGCCCCAACCCCTGGTCACACACCTTATATACCACATGACCATTATTTATACGGAGGTGCATGAATTTGTGTTTTAAACAAAGCCCTTGGTTTTGTGCGAGTAACCATGCGCCCACGATACAGAGCTTTTGCGTGGGAACCTTACCATATTATGGTTTCGTTATCCTCCACACTACATCACTTTAACGAGGTTCTGTTTACATTCCCATTTGGTTGTATTATTCGGTTTAAATTCTATGTCGGGGTTGCATCCAGTCCGAGATTAGGGTGGTTGGTTACCACGGGATTCGGTTCCAAAACTGATATTTGCAACTACATGTGGACTATGCACCTAAAAATCATGGGGTGGTTACCATATGACCGCCCAATATGACCTTAGGCGCGGAGATTTCAACGTCCAAAGGCCACGAGGCGTATTTTGGCATGGGGACATGGCCATATGGCTCCCATGTAACCAACACATCCGCCCAAAAAGGCGCTTAGTTCCCTAACCGTTCGACAAATTGGTGCATTTTGTGGAGATACGCGTGGGTGTTGAGTTTAGGCACGGGAAATGCCCAGAAGCCAGGTTGCTCACACACAGGTGCGTTTTGGCGAACCAGAGACAACAATCTTGAAGGAAGAAAATGGCAGGAGGCCTATCTTCTTCATTTTTTGGCCAAATGAGGTGTTGTAAAAGCCCAACTAGGGGTTTTTGGACGTTCTGAATCCATTGGAACTATTTTCACAGCCATTTGAAGACTTTTTTTTTTCAGGTTTTTAACCATTGAATTTTTAGGAAGCTCCAGGGAGCTTGAAGCCCTCATTGTTTGAGGTCTTGCTCAGATGAGCCTATGTTTGTTTTCTATGATTGAATAATCATTTTTGGCTAATTAATATGATATGGACATTTTGGGATAGGTTTCAGATCCATTTGAGGACTTTTACAGGTGTTTTTTCGAAAGAGAAGCTCAGGGAAGCTTAAGGCCACATGTAGAAGAGTTCATGCCCGGAAGAGCCATTATCCATTTTCAGAGTTTTATTAGTCATTTTTGGGGTTTTTATGCATTCTGAACCCAATGGTACAATAATTATTTACATTGGAGTTGAGCAACATCTTGTAAAAGAATATTTGACATATTAATCCCAAAGAGCCTAGTCCATTGAAGGAGGCTCAAGGAGATGTAGCCCAGAGAGGGGTGAACTCCTTTATCATCTTGTAATTGTTGTGAGTTTGATGGTTGATTTGCTACAAGTTATGTTGTTGTTTATTTGTTTAAAGCACATATTTAACCATTTAAAAGAACATTTCCTCACACATGAACATTTAAAAGAAGAAGCATAAACTTGGCACATAATCTATCTTGCATATTTTAACACATTGAGAAAGGTCCTGTAAAGTTTATTTTATTGAAGTAGAGGGTGCTTGCATAGCATAAAAAGTCATCCTTGTATTTTCAGATCATCATATTTATAAGGGTACTTATCCGAGACATTGAATATCAGAGAAATTTCGATCCCATCAGGTAATTCAATCTCATATGCATTCACCCCAAATTTTTTCAAGACCTTACATGGTCTGATTTTCTTCATCTTCAGTTTATTATATGTTCCACTTGGGAACCTTTCCTTTCTCAAATGTGCAAGGATCAAATCACCAACTTCGAACTGAAGTTGTCTCTTGTGTTGATCTTCTCTCTGTTTATATTCTTGGTTCAAACTCTACAATCGTTCCTTTACCTGGCTGTGAAGTTTCTTCATCGCCTTTGCGAAATATTCTGCACTAGCGCTCCTAGTCGCAATCTGTTTTGAATCCCTCAGCTCAGAAATTACTCTTGGTTGCATGCCATAAAAAATTTGAAATGGAATCTGTCTTGTGATCTTATTAAGCGAGTCATTATAAGAAAAATTCACCTGTGGTAATATGTTGTCCCACTGGTTGTGGTGTTCTATCACCAAACTCCTCAGCAAGTCTCCTAGACTTCTGTTCATGACTTCTGTCTGTCCATCTGTCTGAGGATGATAAGATGAACTAAAGGACAAGTTTGTTCCCAGCTTCTTCCATAAGGTTCTCCAGACGTTTCCTACAAACTTAGTGTCTCGATCTGAAACTATGGTCCTCGGCAAGCCGTGAAGTAGAATGACTTCTTTGAAAAACAGGTTCACAATGTGCATTGCGTCACTGGTTTTCTCACTTGCAATGAAATGTGCCATTTTGGAAAATATATCCACTACCACAAAGATTGAGTCAAACCCTCTTTGTGTTCTTGGCAACCCCAATATGAAGTCCATGCTGACTGCATCCCATGACCTCTCAGGTATGGGTAATAGTTGATAAAAACCTACATTCTGCCTCTTTCCTTTTGAATGTTGACAAATTCTACATCTGTCCATGAATCTTTTGATGTCTGCTCGCATTCTTGGCCAAAAATATGACCCATTCAACTTTGCGAATGTCTTGTCATGACCGAAATGTCCTTCCAATCCTCCACTATGTTTCTCCTTTAGAAAATTCTCCCTCATGGAGCATTTTGGAATACAAAGTTGATTACCTTTAAACAATAATCCTTCTTGGATCATGTATTCTGCCCATTGGCTTCTATCCCTAAGAATTGGATTCTTACTTGCTTCATATTCCTCTTTAAAATCTAGATCATCTCTGTACATGTCCCTGAGATCATCAAAACCCAATGTTTTGACTCTGAACTCCTGCAATAGCAAACATTTCCTACTCAAAGCATCAACAACTTTGTTAGAAGTTCCAGAAATATGTTTAATCACAAAAGTGAAATTTTGCATATATTCAACCCATTTACAATGTCTTTGATTCAACTTCTCCCGTTGAGTCACAAATTGCAATGCATGATTATCACTATACAAGACAAACTCCTTAGGAATTAAGTAATGTCTCCATTTTTTCAATGCCTGAATAATAGCATAGAATTCCTTATCATACGTGGAGTATTTTATCTTGGCTTCATTC
>ML809643.1:149075-176331 GCA_009831015.1 Picea engelmannii | reverse complement strand
AGTCTCTGTTTGAGAGTAAGGGTCCTGTTCTCTGATTACAAGATAGTCATTCTTACCCATTGCAATGTTATTTTAAATGTAATCCAGGATTCTTAATTTGAACTATAAAGAATTGCAATAGGGAGATTTATTTCCTGTGATACCTTTCAGAGCTTCAGTTCACTTCAGCAAGTTTAGATAGAATGATTTCTTTACTACAACACTAAGTGCTTTTGGAATTGAGCATATATAGTGCGAAGCTATCTTTGAAACAAAATACTTCCCTGGGTTGATAATTTATGTTTCACTTGGTTGTTTGAAATTAATTAAGCAATTATAGTGACCAACAGCATCTTTGTTTGCCAGTGACCAGGAGAGAAGGTTACTCTCCTTCCTCTCTGCTATCACTCACTCTGCATATTTCCAGAGTTCTCTTCCTCCCCTCGCGTCTGTCCCCAATTGCTTCTACCCCACACCTTATGCTCTTGCGAGGTTGTGTGTGGCGCGATTTCCCTCGCACTGGTCAGTCATGATGGCTCTACGGATGGGCGGTTCACCTCCCCATTCCTCATTAATTCCTGAGGAACCATCTACCTACCAAGCTGCGAGACATTTAATTCGAGGCCAGTGAGCCACTTTTGGTTCTTCGGGCCAGTGAATTCCAAATACGATATTAATTCTCGGTGGAAGTTAACACCACCTTTCCAGGTGCCTTCCACCGCCATCGTGGTCTATTTTTCTGCACATCCCCTTTCAGCAGTCCTGCAATATAAATTCATAATTTTATTCACATTCATTGACCTTTTCCATAAGGTCCATTCACATCACATATTCACATTCATGAGTTTGCCACGGTTTTGGCCAGTCCAGTTATTTTTACAAATTGGGGGAAACAGGGTCTTACAATTCCACCCCCTTAAAGGAACATTGTCCTCAATGTTCTTATCTTTTAACATGAATTATATGTACAAAAGTAAACAAAATCAGATATGCCTGTCTCATGGCATCCTCCATTTCCCATGTAGCCTCATCTGGGCCAAAATGTCTCCACTACACCTTTACCTCTGCAATGGTTCAGTTCCAGAGCGGGGTTTCCTTTTTGTCCAATATGCATTAGGGTTCTGGTAGAAATTCTCCCTCTGGTTCCACCTGGATCACAGACCAGTCAATTATATGATTAGCATCATGTACATATTTCTTCAATAATGAAACATGGGAAATATTATGTTCTTTTACTGTGGGAGGAAGTGCTATCCAATAGGCTACAGGTCCCACTCTATCTAGAACCTCAAAGGGTCCACAATACAGGGGTGCCAACTTGGCACAAGCTCCCATTTTCAGGGAACTCCTTCTTGGCTTAATTCTGAGATATACATGGTCTCCCATTTTGAACTCTCTCAGAGTTCTCTTTTGATCAGCATAACTTTTCTGTCGGTTCTGAGCAACCTTCAGATTTTGTTTTATCTAAGTCACTTGTTGTTCCATTTCTTTCAACATGTCAGGTCCAAAATAAATCCTATTTACAGGATTACTCCAGCTGACTTGAGTATTACACGGTCTACCATAGAGGACCTCGAAGGGACTCATCTTTAAGGAGGCTTGGTAGCCATTGTTATAGGCAAATTCTACCAATGGCAGGTAGTCTTCCCATTTCTTGGGTTGATGCATTACATGCATCCTTAGCATATCCTCTAATATATGATTCACTCTTTCTGTCTGTCCATTGGTTTGAGGGTGATAGGCGGTGCTAAACAACAATTTGGTCTCTAAACTAGCCATCAGTGATTTCCAAAAATTGGAAGTAAATTTTGTGTCTCTGTCGGACACTATCTCTTTCGGCATACTGTGCATTCTGAATACCTCTTTCATGAATATTTGGGTGATATCTATCGCTGTGCAGGTTGATTTGATAGGGATGAAATGAGCAGACTTGCTCAGTTTATCCACCACTACCATAATGGTGTCATTCTACTTGGTTGAAGTTGGCAATCCAGTGATAAAATCCATGGAGATGGTTTCCCATTTCCATTCTGGGATGGGTAAAGGGTGTAATAGTCCTGCTGGGTGTTGATGTTCTTCTTTAACATGTTGGAATTCTATGCATTGGGCCAAATATTTAGCTATGTCTTTCTTCAATCCAGGCCAATAAAATTGTTTCTGGGTGGCGGTGATCATCTTCTAGTATCCTGGGTGACCAGTGTATGGTATTTTATGTAGTTCATCCATAATGAACCTCTTCAATTCGTCACAATTTGGAATGTACAATCTATCTTTGTAAGTAAGCAGACCTCCTTTGGTCATCTAGTGGCCTTCATATTTTACTCCAGAGGGTTCTTGCTGTAGGTACAGGGTCACAGTGTGAATGAAGGGATCTATTTCTTATGCATTTCTGACTCTGTTATTGACATATGTGTCGGAGGTACTCACCACTGCCAGGTGAATTGTTTTCATGCTTCTGTTAAGGGCATCGGCCACCCTATTTTCATTCCCTTTAATGTGTTTGATTTCAAAATCAAATTCACTAAGGAGGGACATCCATCTAGCTTGTCTAGCATTGAACTTTGGTTGGTCAAACAAATATCGCAATCCACAGTGATCTGTCATAAGTACAAATTTTCTTCCCAAGAGGTAATGCCTCCACATTTTCAAGGCATGCACTATGGCAGCCAGTTCTAGATCATGAGTCACATAGTTGACTTCATGTTCGTTCAATTTTCGGGATTCATAGCAAATCACACTTCCTTCTTGCATAAGGACTCCTCCAAGACCTTCCTTACAGGCATCTGTGCACACAAGGAAGTCAGCTTTTGGGTTAGCGATTTTCAACACAGGTGCATGGGTTAGTAGATGTTTTAGGGTTTGGAATATTTCTTCACATTACTGAGTCCACAAGAATTTTGTCCCCTTCTTCTGAAGGGCATTGATTGGACAACCAATCTTGGAGAAGCCTTTTATAAATCTCCTATAGTATCCTGCTAATCCCATAAAGGATCTGATGTCTGAAATATCATTTGGGGTAGGCCATTCCATGATAGACCTGATCTTGTTAGGGTCTACTGCTACCCCTTCCTTAGATAGAACGTGTCCCAAGTAATGTATTTGCTTCTAAAATAAGTCACATTTGCTGGATTTAGCATAGAGTTGATGCTCTCTTAGCACTTGCAGCACAAGTCTAAGATGCTCTTCATGTTCTTCTCTATTCTTAGAGTAGATTAATATGTCATCAATAAAAACTAGTACAAATTTATCTAAAAATTTACTGAGTACATTGTTCATTAAGCACATGAAAGTGGCAGCGACATTGGTTAACCCAAATGGCACTACCACAAACTCATAGTGACCATACTGTGTCCGGAAAGAGGTTTTATGGATGTCTTCACCATTGATTCAGACTTGATGGTATCCCGACCTCAAGTCAATCTTTGAGAAAATAGATGCACCTCCCAACTAATCAAATAGATCATCGATCCTGGGCAAGGGGTACTTGTTCTGTATGGTTACTTTATTAAGTTGTCTATAATCTATGCATAGTCTAAGGGTGCCATCCTTCTTTTTCACAAACAGGACTGGTGCTCCCCATGGGGACACGCTAGGTCGAATATAACCCTTATCCATCATTTATTTCAATTGCAATTTGATTTCAACTAACTTAGGTGTGCTCATCCGGTACGGTGTCCTAGACACCGACACCACTCCTGGTGCGAGATCTATCGAGAAGTCAATGTCTCTTCTCAGAGATAGACTCGGTACCTCTTCCAGAAACACATCTCTGTATTCTCTAAGGATAGGGTGATCGTCAAGGCTTGGTTTAGTACCTTCGATTGTTTTCAACACTTATATTGCATATAGGGGACATCCCTTTCAGCAATACTTTCTCATTTGCAGGGCTGATATTTGCCTCACCGAGACCGGTTTTTGTATCCCTTGAAGGGTTATCCTTTTTCCTTCTTGGCTCACACATTCTAAGGTTTTATGGTAATAGTCCAATTTGGCTTTATGGGCGGCCAGCCAGTCCATACCAATCAACAGATCGTATGATCCCAGCGGTAATACATTAAGGGTTGCTTGGGTGGGGAATTCACCCAACATTAACTGGCAGGCTGGTATGACCTCTGCTACCCTTCTTTTGGTGCTAGTGGCTAACTGTACCAACCATGGCTTGTTTTTTTTTTGTGGTTGTAACTTACACCTTTCAACAGCTCTAGGGGCTATATAACTCAAATTGGAACCAAGGTCAATCAGAACAGACACTAGATGGTTGAAAATCATACATTCTATTTCCTCCACTGAAGCTTGGTGGTCAGCCTGGTTATTATCCAAGGCTGCATAAATCTGTGACACACTCCTTGCCACATCATTGACTGTGGTAGCTTCATGAATGTTATAAAATTTCCAACTGTTCTGTTTTCGGTGTGGACAGTCTCTTAGGATATGCTCTTCTCCGCAACCCCATCATTTCAGAGGTTCTCTCTTTGGGTTATTAGTCTTCATTAGTATAGGTCCAGAAGTTTTATTTCCACCCGATGATGGAAAGTTTTGCTGGAGTACACTCTGGGATGGAAAGTTCATTCTGGGGTTCTTCTTGTAGTTTTTAAATCCTGAGGATTTGATCCCATTTTTCTGAAATATCGAACCACTCTTCTGTTTCTAGTCTCCACGAGACTCTGCCCGATGTCCATATTGTTCATGACAATATGTTTCTTTTTGAATAGTGTCTTCTAAGGTCTTTGGCTCGTCTAATTCGATTTGGTTCTGGTATTCCTTGGGTAGCCCACTGATGAAATGTTGCACCTTCGCCTTCTCTTCTTTGATGTAGGGTACATATCTCAATAAGTCGAGGAATTTGTTGACATATTCCTCTATAGTGAGTTTCCCTAGTTTGAGTTCATAAAACTCTTTAGCCTTCTCATCGAAATATCTTTCAGACAAATACTTCTTCCGTAAGTACTTTTCAAACTGTTTCCAAGACAGGTCCTCCTCGCGGACCCCTTTCATATTATTAACATCTTCCCACCAGATGGAAGCCTTTCTGTCCATATTGAAAGTAGCCACTCGGGCCTTCAAATTCTCTCAAAAATCATGGACTCTAAAATATTTCTTCAGTCCAAGTAGCCAGGCCTCAACTTCCTCTCCCTTCTTTATCTCACCGTCGAAGGAGGGAGGTTTGGACTTTCTGAATTCTTCAAATTTATGACCCTTGGAAGTCTTTTGTTTCTTCTGTTTTCTTCGAGAATAGGAACTGGTCTTGCTGCTGCAAGAGCCTTCTGAATCGCCAGCTTCCTTCTCTATGGAATCATCTAGCACTGGTCCTTTACCTCTAGGGTGGACCTTTCTTGAGGTGCTCCTCTCGGTATGGCCACTGATACGACATTGTTTTTTCATCTCGGGTTCATGTTGCATTTCTCACTGTAGGTCGGATAAGCTCTGTAGTAAAACTGCATTGATTTCGGTTTGATTTTCTTGTTCTTTCATCATCCTTTCATTGTCGGCCTTCCAGCTTTGCAATTCAACCATGAGACTCCTCACAGTCTTGGCTAGATCTGGAGGGGTTCCTATTGCTCTTCGTTCGTCAGACTCTTCGTTTCTATTGTGGGATCCTTCTCCCATCTCTTGGTGAGTCACCATTTTTTTCATCTGTAAATTCCCGTGGTTGATGGTCCACTTGGCAGAAAAGACAAACACTAGTTGTTAGTCAAGAGTTAGATACATTTTTATAACCTGCGCATAAATTCATATTTTCACATGTATACCCATATAACAGGGGTTTTTCATTTGGGTCTTAATCCTTATCTATCCATCCATCTCAATTGCAAGAGACTCTACCTACTTTAGTAGGTAGCCATTGTAACACTAAAATAAGACAATGAAGTTCATGTCCCAGATTACAGTTTCATCCTGCCATCCTTCTTCTTAAGGAGAAAACACAGATGACAATGTCTTCTTATGCAGCTCGTGCATGAGCCCAAGCAGGCCAAGTGTTGTAACCATGCTCTAATACCACTTTTTCACATACCCACTACCTCAATCAACTTTCTATGGTCTTCTGCTGAATCAGAGCCCCCGAATTACCTACGGAGGCTTCGCGCAAGCTAGCTCTTCCTCTCTCCCCGTTCCCATGTGGTCGCGGGTCATAGTCATAGTTCAAATAAATGCAATGCTTCTTTGTATTTCGGGCCTCGGCGCTATAGTGATGTCGAATTGTTTGACTCTGCAACTGTCGAACCCCGACAGGGCTAGCGACCGGCCAATAGGGACGAATCCCTACAGGGTTAGCAAATGGCCAATAGGAACAAATCCCAACAGGGCTAGAGAACAGCCAATGACAACAGGCCCTGTCGTACGGTTAAGTGGAGTACATGTGGCAGAGGGGAAATGCGACACGGTAGTCAACAGAACAGAAGGGGGCCCCATTTCACACGCCACACTATTCCAGACCCCCCCCATTAAAGGTAGAATGGCAAGGGGGGTCCGGAATTCACCTGAGCACCATTGATCGAGGTGAATTAATCTCAACCGTTCGAGAGTTGCACGTCCGATTCCGGAGCCCCCCCCCCCCACCACTAAAGGCAGAACAACAAGGGGGCTCCGGAATGAAACCTCAACCATAGATCTGGGTGGGTGGACTCTGGCCATCGAGATCTGCTCATTACTTACCTTAATGTGCATTCGTGCCCTGGCTTAAAGCCGACATCTCTTCCTCACATCTAACAATCGTCACAGACCTCGAGATCCTCCGAAAGAATCTCATCCATTCATCAGGGTTTATCATCACGAGAGTCCAAACTCTCAATCACGAGACTCCTGAATTCTTGATCCCTGGTTTCCTGATGCAGTTAATCTCTCGACACGTAACCTCCATAAATCGAATGGTCCAGATCTATCCCAGGATTTTCACCATAGGAAGTCCCGATCTCTTGTCATCGGGATTCCTGATTCCGCGACTCCCGATTTCCCGAAATGGGTAATATTACGGCACGTGGCCTCTATCATTTGGACGGCTCAGATCTATTCTACGGTTTTCACCATGGAAAATCCCAAGCTCTCGTCACTAGGATTCCCGATTTTGTGATTCCCGATTTCCTGAAATGGGAAATCTTACTTCACGTGGCCTTCGTCATTTGGATGGATCAGATCTATCCTGGGGCTTTCGCCCCTATATACTGGGTTCTTTAACCCTCTGGTAACTCCTGACAGATCCAACGACTGTCGGGTTTTCCAGATGAGATCTGACAGCTCAGTTTGATTCCCACCCGTGCATTCTTCCATGACTCCCTGGACGTGGAAAAATCAACGATCCAGATACTCCCATGGACCTTGGAGATCTATGGTCCTTAATTATTCGCTATCCATGGAGAAATAGAAAACAAAAGGGGTAAGGCATTTAACACCCTACTCACTCCTACCAATCTAACGGTCATGCGTGACCATGGGTTTCCCGATGAAATCTCGTCCGTCAATTAATACCTATCAGGGTTAAGGCACTTAACACCCCATCTTCTTCTTTCGATCTGACGGTCATGAGTGACCATAGATCTCTCGACAGGATCTCATCTTATGATTTGATACTTCATCCTTATGCTGCCATCTCAGGTTTTCAAGAGGCTCATTCCTCCTCATGTAGGGTTACTAAGGCCTTACGCCTTCATATTCACTTTCCTGATTCTTGATGGGCTTTTCAAGAAGGGTATCTCTATGGGGAGGTTCATCCAGGGTACTATATGAGGCAGATAAGGGTATCATCCTCCCAAGGACCAGACATGAAGTCTGAATTAGATCATTACACATGTAAATAATGATTTATGAGGACATAAGCCATATGTAGTCTTTCCATACAAATATACAACTACTAGTACTGACCAAAATACCATACAAACATTCTTATAATTAAATCATTCACAGTTTCACAGCTTATGAGCATAATTATCAGAATACATATATTTCAAGATGCCAAAGGCAAAACACTTATCATAAAGTAACACCATAGGTTGTGCAACTCCTGAGAGGGGTGCTCGTTTCCACCCAACCATAGGCTCAGCGATTCCCAACAGATTTACCGCTAGCCACCCCCGAGTTGAGACCACGATGCTGTGAGACTGCGTCTCTATTTGCCAGTGACCAGGAGCGAAGTTTACTCTCCTTCCTCTATGCTATCACTCACTCTACATATTTCCAGAGTTCTCTTCCTCCCCTTGCATCTGCCCCCAATCGCTTCTACCCCACACCTTATCCTCTTGCGAGGTTGTCTGTGGCATGATTTCCCTTGCACTGGTCAGTCATGATGGCTCTACGGATGTGCGGTTCACCTCCCCATCCCTCATTAATTCCTAAGGAGCCATCTACCTGCCAGGCTGCGAGACATTTAGTTCGGGGCTAGCGAGCCACTTTTGGTTCTCTGGGCTAGTGAAGTCCAAATACGGTATTAATTCTTAGTGGAAGTTAACGCTATTTTTCCAAGTGCCTTCCACCGCCATTATGGTTTGTTTTTCTACACATCCCCTTTCAACAGTACTGCAATATAAATTCATAATGTTATTCACATTCATTGAACTTTTCCATAAGGTCCATTCACATCACATATTCACATTCATGAGTTTGCCACGGTTCTGGCCAGTCCAGTTATTTTTACAAACTGTGGGAAACAGGGTGTTATGACGCAGTCTAAAAAAGTTTGTTTCTTTGGACTGAACTCTCCACCTCCTTCTCTGGTGTCAAAAGAGTTTTTGACATCATTAGTGATCTTTCACCTTCAGCATCCTCTACCTCAACATTTTTCCTTTATGCTTCGGCAATGTGAGTCTCTCCTTCCTCTTTCTTCTTGTCGAGACATTCATATGACTTGTGTCTGAGCTTTCTACACGTGAAGCATTTTATCACTCCACCTCTTCCTCTTCCTCTACCTCTAGTATGAGGAAAAATGTTGTTATCAACATACTCTCCTCTCTGATCAGCATATTTCCTTCTTTGTCCAACATATTTCCCTTTTTGTGAGCTTCCACCTCTCTCAGTCTGAGGTGTCTTCCATTCTTCCTTAGGCTTCTGATTTCTGTCTTGGATGACTGATTTTCCCCTGGCTTGACTTCTGCCTCAACCTCTTTGACCTTGTTTTTGTCTCATCTTCTCCTCCACCTTTAGACCCATTTGATAAGCATATTCCACCATTCAGATGGTCATCATGCTCATTTCATCCTGAATTTCATATCTCAATCCATTCATATACCTGGCAACCTTTTCATCATTACTTTCATGATGACCTGCTCTAATGTTTAGCCTGTAGAACTCTTCAGTGTACTCCTTCACTATCATCAGCTTCTGTCTCAAATTTTGCATCCTTCGAAAAAGAGTAATTTGGTAATCTCAGGGAATGAATTTCGCTTTCATCTTTCCAATCATCCTATCCCAACTCTTGATTTTTTGCTTACCTTGGCAGCGTCTGTCAGCTTGCAGTTCATCCCACCACAATGTTGCATGTCCTTTAAGTCTCGTGACAACATGTTTGAACTTCTTGTCTTCTTCGACATCTTCATAGTCAAAATATGTGTTCAGAGATCTAATCCAGTCTAGAAGCTCTTTAACATCCAAGTTTCCCTCATAAACTGGAATGTCCATTTTGGCTCTTGCACTCATTCTTGCAACAACTCTAATCAAGTGTTCATTTGTTGCATCTTCTGCTACAATTTCTTCTTCTTCATGTCCAGCGTCATCTTCGCTTTCAGACTCACTGACATCTCCAATATCAGCTCTGTGCCTTTGTTTTATTTCCACATCCATGAGTCTAGCGCGAATTTCATGCAGATCTCTTTCCACTTATGGATTCTACACCTGCCTGCCCCTTCCTTCTAGGATTTCCCTTTCCTCTGGCGAATCGAGTGTTTTCCTGTCTCTTCTCCTCGGCGGCATGGCTGAAATTCCTTCTCGCTTTTCCTGCCTGAAATTTACAAACAAGAATTAGGCTCTGATACTAGATGGTGCAGACCCACTCGACCCTCAGGTCAAGGATCTGCTTACAAGATCGTTCTTCGTTTCCCTTTGAGCCAGATCGATTCTTTCAATTCCCTATTTGAATCTTCTTTCTTTTGATCCACAGGTCCTTTCGGAAGCTTCCCTGGTGCAAACGACACTAGGTGCAAGCTCCCCCTTCTCCATGTGACCACTGGCTATGACCAAGGCCTAAATTGAAAGGCGCTTGTCACAACTCGCCTCTCGCGAGTTCGGGAGTCGAAGATCTCGACTCCTCCTGCCCAATCCCACGATATCCGAGATCACGATATGGATATAACTCCTTCCCTTGTCAGCACCCTCCACACGTGACCACCAGCTAGGCTTCCCACTAGTGCTTCTCTCCTTTCACCACTTTGCAAGTCGAAAGGTTGGACTTCCATCCCCTTATCTTACGAACCCCCGAGACACAAAAATTCAAATGGGTGTTGACCCTCTTCAATGAACAATGTGTGTCTCCATGCTGTCACTTCCCTCCGCGCATGACCACCGACTAGGCTTCCCACTAGAGCCTCTCACCTTTCACCGCTTAGCAAGTCGAAAGGTTGGACTTCCATCCACTTATCTTACAAACCCTCGAGACATGAAAAGTCAATGGGTTGTTAACTCCCTTCAATGAACAACACGTGTCCACCTATCTATTCCATGGGCCCACCTTGCGATTCTGCCACGTGTTCTTTACGCTCCACTTCGCACTTCACCTTTCGCAACCTAAAGTACCCAACCTTTGGACTCTCACCTCGTGAACCTCCGAGTTCACAAGATATATAGATCTCTGCCACCTATCCTTCCTGGATGGACAACTCTGATCCACTCGCCACTTCTCTACTCACAACTTCATGCATATCACTACTAGGATTTCAGTTCTCTAACTCACGAACCCCCAAAATGAGATTTCGTGAGTCATACAACGGCCCTAGCTGACTTGGATCCTACGGCCCTGATTTCTTCTGAGATTATGCTTGAGGAAATATTGTTGTAACGTTCCTGCTTCTCTGCAAGATCTGGCGGATCTTGTGACTTCGCGAATTCTTCTCAAAGAATTTCGACCGTCCATTTCTTCCTGGACAATTCCTGCAAATTTAACCAAGTATTTATCCGTAGAACTTACCCACCTGCAACGCAAACTTGCTACACCTCCTTTCAACGCCTCAAGGCACCAACCTTCTATGATTTTCTTTGACAACTGCGAAGACCCTGTCCCTCCTGAGCTTTCTCCAACTCTGAGTCTTAAAGAAGACTCCCTCATGCACTCCTTGTGGAGAATCCTTCAATTACTTCAAAGAATTGAAGTCCTTCAACTCTACGAACTCCTTGAAGTAGTATTCTTTCAACAATTTCTCAGGTTCGTAAACTCAAAGACTTTACTCGGCCTATGCACACCTTGCATGGCTCTTGTGCTCAAGTTACACTTCTGTGAGAATGAGAACAATTGTTATCCCTCCTGAGATTTCAGAGATGAACTCTGACTTTTGTCAACGCACTCCTTGCGGACAAACTTCACTGCACTCCCTGCAGGAATTTTACTCACTCAGGCAAAGAAACAATTGAAACTCATTCCTTACTCTTCCTCCTAGATTTCAAACTTTTAACAAGAAATCATACACACATGGCATAAATAGAAAATGCATGACAGAAAGTAAACATCCATGAGCATAGCATTCAACAATGCATACACAGAGAATATATGAGAACCATGAGTCTGAATCAAGGCTTTTTGTATTAATCCAGAACTTTTGTACATGGAAATCTTCTACACAGCTCTTTGCTTCTTCTCTTCTCTGCTCTATCTTGACAATCATGTTACAATTATATAATGAGGGTGTCTATATCCAATTTCCCTCTTTAACTCTAAAACCGTCTAATCTAGAATTAAATTCTATCTACCTACATTCATTACACATAAAGGCTCCTATCTACTATGGATGAGAGTGCATTGCTCAAGGTCCTTTTACAATGATACAAGCATGCCTCCACTTAATGACTTCATTAATATTTCAAAACATTTAAAAAAATGTGCTCAGTGCTTTTCCAGTTGTCTCTTATCTCCGTGTTGTCTCGCTACTGGATATGCTTGCACTCCCTTGCAATGCTCCTACATCAATATAGTGGTGGATGAGCTTCCGAACTCATTTCCGCCCATCAGGAGTATCAGTAATCACATCGACTTGATACTAGGAGCGAGCCTGCCAAACAAGGCAGTGTACAGATTGACACCTCGGGAGAATGAGGAGGTAAAAAGCCAAGTCCAAGAGTTGTTGGATAAGGGTTTATTCAGAGAAATCTTGAGCCCATGCGTAGTACCAACTATTTTGAGCCCAAAGAAGGATGTAGGATGGAGAATGTGCATAGACTCAAGTTCCATCAACAAGATCACCATCAGGTACAGATTCCCTTTACCGAGAATGGATGATTTAATGGACTGCTTAAGTGGAGATTTTTTTTTTTCTAAAATAAATCTGAAAAGTGGATATCACCAGATCAGGATGAGAGAAGGTGATGAATGGAAAACTTCCATTAAAACTAATGAAGGCATGTATGAGTGGCTGGTTATGCCATTTGGCTTAACGAACACCCCAAGTACTTTTATGAGGCCGATGAACAAACTTCTAAAGGATTTCATTGGCAAGTTTGTCATTGTATATGTAGATGATATACTGTTCTTTAGCAAGACTAAAGAGGAGCATTTGAGGCACCTAACACTAGTGATGAGGAGGCTACAGTAGGAGAAGTTGTTGATCAATCTAAAAAAGTCCTCTTTTATGAAGACATAGCTCATTTATTTGGGTTTTGTGATATCCTCGAATGAATTGAAGATGGATCCAGAGAAGGTGAAAGCGATCATGGAATGGCTGTCACCAAGGAACATGTTTGAGGTAAGGATCTTTCATGGTTTAGCAAGTTTTTACAAAAATTTCATTAGGGACTTCAGTGGGATTTGTGCACCAATGATGGATACAGTGAAGAAATGGCACAAGTCTTTTAAATGGATAGAGGAGGCTGAAAGGAGCTTCAATATACTGAAGGAGAAGATAACAGAATGATCGATTCTGATCTTATCAAATTTTGGGAAGACATTTCAGGTAAGATGTGATGCAAGTGGAGTTGCAATAGGAGCTGTTTTGAGTCAGGATAATAGGCATGTTGCCTATTTTAGTGAGAAGCTGAATGAGGCTAAAAGTAAATACTCCAGATATGAAAAGGAGTTTTATGCCATCATTCAAGCATTGAAGAAATCGAGACATTATCTTATCCCAAAGGAGTTTGTCTTGTATAGCGATAACCAAGCTTTACAATTCATAACCCGACAAGAAAAACTAAATCAAAGGCATGCAAAATGGGTTGAGTTTATGCAAAATTTTACTTTTGTCATAAAACATATTGTTGGGAATGCTAGCAAGGTTGTTGATGCATTAAGTAGGAGATGTTTAATTCTGCAAGAATTCCAGGTGGAGACCTTGGGGTTTGAGCACCTCAAGGATATGTATTGTGATGATGTAGATTTCAAGGAGGCCTACAAAGCATGTACAAACCATGTATTGAGAGATAGAAGTTAGTGGACAGAGTATATGGTTCAGGAAGGGTTTTTGTTCAAAGGAAATCAATTGTGCATACCACGATGTTCAATGAGAGACAATCTACTGAAGGAGAAGCATAGTGGAAGGTTGGTTGGACACTTCATCCAAGATAAAACATTTGCATAGTTGAGAAGTTCGTACTACTAGCCATGTATGAGAACAGAGGTGATAAAATTTGTGAACAAATGTAGGATCTGTCAACATGCAAAGGGGAGAAGACAGAACACTAGGTTGTATCAACCATTTCCAATACCAGAGAGGCCTTGGGATGCAACAAGCATGGATTTTGCGTTGGGATTGACAATGACACAAAGAGGATTCAATTCCATATTTGTGGTGGTAGATAGGTTTTCAAAGATGGCACATTTCATCCCATGCCAGAAAACTAGTGATGCAACACATGTTGCAAATCTATTTTTCAGAGAAGTTGTAAGACTTCATAGCCTACCCAGGAGTATTGTCTCAGATCGAGACACAAAGTTTGTTGGTCACTTTTGGAGGACGTTGTGGAAGAATATGGGGACAAAATTCTCCTTCATCTTAGCTTATCACCCTCATATAGATGGGTAGACTGAGGTGGTAAGTAGAAGTTTGGGGAATCTATTGAGAAGTCTAGTTACCGAACATCATAACCAGTGGGATCAGATTATGCCACAATCAAAATTTGCATACAATGACTCACCAAACAGGATCACTGGAAGAAGCCCATTCCAAATACTCTACGGAATTCAACCCAGGGGAGTATCTTAGTTAAAAGACTTGGAATAGGGAGATATCAGAAGCACTGGAGCAGAGGATTTTGCTGCTGAAATACAGAGACTGCATGGCTGGATCAAGGAACAACTACAGAGTTCCAACCAGAAATACAAACACAGAGTCGATCAACACCATAGGGAACTTCAATTTGAAGTGGGGGATCATGTTTTGGCACATCTCAGGAAGGAAAGGTTCCCTAGAGGAACATATAACAAATTGAATATGAAGAAGATAGGACCTTCTAAGATCTTGAGGAAGTTCGATGCAAATTCCTATGAGATTGAGCTACCAAATGGTATGGGCATTTCACCCATATTCAACGTTTCAAACCTGTACCCTTACAGGAAGGATGATGCAGAAGAATCAGAAGATCAAGAAAAGATTCAATGGGAGAAACAAATGCCCGTGGTAGAGAAGCCACAGATGGAGAAGATCCTTGATAAAAGGATTAGCAAGAAGACCAGAAGGAAGACTTATTTTGAGTATCTGGTCAAATGGACGGGACACCCAATAGAAGATGCCAGTTGGGAAAATGAAACTGCTATCCAGAAGCAGGGAAAATTAGTAGAAGAGCTCATGGACAGGAGTCCATGAATTTGGTCAAGGGGAGTATGATGCAGGAGCATCATTGACAAGAACACAGAGGTGGGACCACCAGAGACGTGAGAGTTCCCCCGGAACTTTGAAACGTGACAATTCAACTGATTTCGGGATCCGCCTCCACCCACTGCTGAAATTCATTTTCAGAGGCACGCTTGAACCGACACCACATTTTCCCTTTGTAGCAAGTTTTTGAATTTTTAAAACAGAGTAGAAGCTCCCACTTCATCTCTGAAAAGTGATTGATATAGGATAGCGTAGGATAAGGTTTAGAGTAGGCAAGTAGCCAGAAGAGAGCCTAGGAGATATCTTGAGTTATGTAAAGATTGTAAGAAGTTAGAGTAGAGAGGGGGGAGGAAGAGAAGCAGGGAGAAAGGGGTGCAAAGAGAGAACTATGTTAGAGAAGAAACCCTTAGTTCTGAAATGACTATAATCTCTGTCTATTTTGTAGCCAGTGGGCATTTTAATGAATAGAACAGAATGGAAAAATTGATCCAAAAGGTGTTGTGTTTGGACTATGTGTATCTTCCTGCTATTCTTTGTTTTATAAGCAAGTGGGTGGAACATTGAGTTGTTTCTTTAGTCTCAATTATTTCTCTTCATTTAGAGCTCTGCAAGGAGTGCATCGAGCCGAGGGAATGTGGTGGAATTTCTTTTCTCCTTACCGAGAGCTCTGCAAGCTGTGCATTGAGCCGAGGGAGAAAACGCCTAATTCCGAAACTCGTTTTCTAGAAGCAGTGAAGATTTGGGTCTTCACAAAACTTAGAAAGTTTCTAAGTCAAAGTCGAGAAAAGCTCACAAGGAGTAGTGTCTTTGAGAGCGCAGGTGAGACCCAAGGTGAAGAGCTCACAGTAAAAAGAAACAAAGGCCGAGGCCTTTGAACATTTGGAATCCTTCCAAGTCTGGGAAGAGAGTGCCAAAGCTCAGGAGGAGCACAACTGTCGTCAGATTCAGTCGAAGAGATCTGGACCATTGAAGATTTCACGTCCAAGGAGCAGCGGAAGAGTGCATAGAGAAAAAGAGATTCTAAGCCATTGGATCTCGCTCAGAATGGCCAATAGCCATCAGATCTGTCAAGAGGAGCTCAAGTTTTAAACCCTCGTAAGCAGAGTGAAAGTCCCGAAGGAGTATCGTATCAGGAATTCAGCATTCAGGAGTTCCAGAGTCTAGAGGATGGGAGTCCAGGTCCTTGACATCAGAAATCATGAGAGGATGGATTAGATCTGAGCCGTCCATCTGCGAGAGGACGTGTGTCACAGAATCATCCATTTCATAGATTCAGGCACCAGGACTCACAGAGGTGAGCACCTTGACTTCACGAGTAGCGAAGTCCTGAAGAAATATGAGTTGTCCATTGGAAAGATGACACATGTCATGAGACCACCCATATCGGGGATTCAGACATCGGAGGTGGCAGCAATCCATTTGAGGAGGACAGGTGGTAGAAATCGTGGGGTCCTCAAAGTGCCGAAGAAGTTTGAGTGCAGGCTTCATGAACTCGGAGGTTCGCAAGGTGAGAGCCCAAGGATTGGGTGCTCCAAGTTGCGAGTGGCGAAGTCGCGAGGAGCAGAGACATCCGTAGGATCCATGTCGTAGAGGACCATTGGATCAGAGCCTCATCGCATGTATTGTGCATTCATAGGTTCATAGGTTGAGATAACCTCTTCTCGACACTAGGAGTCATGAAGTGTTGAAAGCCGGGCATGAGGGAATACGTGGCAGAACCACAAGGTGGGGCCTGCGTGATTGATAGGTGGACACACGTCGCCTGGAGAAGGGAGTCAATGATCTGTTGATTTCTCGCATCTCGAGGATTCACGAGATGAGAGCATAGGATCTTGATGATACAACTCACGAAGGTGAGAGTTGCGAGAGGAGCTACTATTTATCCTAGCCATTGGTCCCACATAGAGAGCGCTGACAAGGAGGAGCCATACCCATATCGGCATTTCGGGTATCGCAGGATTGGAAGGAAAAGTTGGGAGTTTCTACTCACGAACTCACAAGGTCGTGATATTGGGACAATGAATTTGGGTTAGGCGCTTGGTCGCAGGCATCGTGGTTGCTTGGGAAAGGTGGAGCTCACGCCTAGTGCTGTTCGCACAGGGGAGTTTCCGAAAGGACCTATGGACTAATAATTACATATTCTAGCAGGGAAGCCAAATAGCCTCTTCGGCTCATAAAATAGATTGAACGATCCTTAAGACCAGGAGGTCACACAGAGACTCTATCGTGAAAGAGGTGACGTTTGCATCACACATTCAGAGGGTGACAAGTTTAAAGGTCCAGTTGGAATTTTAGGTATGCGTAAGTCACAAATATAAGTGACACGTGGCAGCCACTCGACTAGTGCCACATCAACACTGAATTTAGCAATCTATGTCACTACGGGAGTATGTCCTTCAGGGATATCCAATTTTTCCTACCAGGAACAACCTGAAGCGCTGAAGGTCGAAGTGACGAATTAATGTTTGGCCATTGATATATTATCCTACAAAATATTTCTTGACCTTTTGATCAAGTACAGTGAAAGGATATAGAATGTGCAAATCACGAAGTAAGGCTAACTGTTGATCTACTTCGGGATCGTTCTTGACCATTGATCAATCATAGTGGAAGGATAGCATAAACATAGATGTTAAATGACAACAAGTGGTCACCACCATTCTATGACTTATTTGGTAGGTAAAACTATGGAGGAATTAAAATACTTCAGAGGTCGATTAGATCGAAGTCACATAGACACAAAAATATGAATACCTGAAGAGTGTGAGCTCCTTTGTTGCTAAGACCACCATCCTAGCTCCTGGACATGTGAAATTTATTAAGCAGAGAAGTGTTGATACACACTCTAGCATAACTTTCTCCTAAAGAGTTGGAAGACTACAAAGACTGGACTCCTGAAATTCTGAAGTTCCTAAGTGAATGAGAACCATTCATCATGCAAATAAAACATGAAAGTTTGATATAATATATGCACTTTGAAAAAATCCACTACAGAATGTTGAATGATTGCAAAGTCTGGAAGTCCTAAAGGATGAAGTTACGAGGTAATGACAATTGTCCATCTCAACGTGAAATTAATACCTGACCGTTGATCTTGATAAGTGGTTAAGCACTCATTTGGCTTAGCACCTGGTCATATGGAATAGAGGTCCTGAAGATTTTCTATGCGAAATTTAACACACAGAATGATAAATTTATCTCGGTCAATAAGCAACATTAAATCACATAGGATCTGGACTTTGTCCTGATTTATCTTAAGTAACTCAATGCATGTTATGCATTAGAGAGAAAATAAAAAATCTTAGATCTGATCAACGAAAATTGAAAATGAAATAAAGAGGCATGGGATCAAGTTAAAAACAAAATCAATCCATATGGGTGATCGATTTATGAAAAGAACTCTCACTAATTTGAAACTCCTTCACGATAATGTTTGAATAATAATGAATAAAAAAAACATTATTATTGTTAATTTAAATGAAGAGGGGTGATGGTCCAAACAATGAGGCACAATGATTCATAGCTAACACAAGTCAAGAGACTATATAATCAAGGAAGAATGGTGAAGAAAAAGTGTCTTTGTAGTCTAGATCATAATATCGAAATAGAAGCAGAGTCCAAGAAGAAGAACTGATGATTCTTATGAAATGAGGGTGGAAGGGAGGAGCATAGAAGGATTCATATCCTTTACTAAGTAAAGTGTAATTTAATGGAGTTGGTGCCTCCTCGGGTTGGTACCCTAAATAAAAGGGAGTTGGTGCTTCCTAGGTTTGGTTCCCTAAATATAAGAGAGTTGGTGCTTCCTAGGGTAGGTTCCCTAAAGATAAGGGAGTTGGTGCTTCCTAGGGAATTTTCCCTAGAGACAAGGGATTTGGTTCTTCCTAGGGTTGATGGGCTAAAGACAAGGGAGTTGGTTCTTCCTAGGGTTGGTTCCCTAAATAAAAGGGAGTTGGTTCTTCCTAGGGTTGGTGCCTTGAAGAAGGGGATTTGTGTCTCCTAGAGTCGATGCTCTAAAAAGGATTGGTGTCCTTCACTATTTTTCATAAAAAACATGTAATTCCTATTAATTATATTTATATAACTAATTTTACATACAAGTCCATTCTTGATATATTGTGGTAATTAAAAAAATATAAAAGTAATTGCTAATTGTTGAAAAGGGGTAATACTGATTATTCCCCCCCCCTCAGTATTCCAACATTTGGTATCAAAGAAAATGCCTTCAACATAGTCTAATAGTTGGAAGGTAGATCCTAAAGATGGATCAACAATAGGGAATGTATAAAAACAAAACACCATTGCTCAATGGAGGTGGCTATATGTTCTATGGAAAATAATAATGAAAAGATTCATGTTGGCTCTTGGTTTTGATATCTGGAAATCTATTGTATATGGTTACACTACACCAACTACTCCACCCACAGATGTTGCAGGAAAGAAAATCTGCAATGACAACTCAAGATCAATTAATGCAATTCTAGGAGGGTTGACAAATTCTATATGTGTGAAATTTATGCATTGTAAGTCGTCTAAATAAATATGGGACAAATTGGAGGTTGTATATGAATGATATAGAAAAATCAAGGAAGCCAAACTACAGACCTATAATACCTAGTTTGAAACTATGAAAATGAAAGAAGAAGAGAGCATTGTTGAATACTTCCATAGGGTAGATGAAGTTGTTAATTCAATCAGAGCATCAACAAAAGAACTTATAGATAAACCTATTGTGAAAAAGATACTAAGGTCATTACCTATGAGATCTGATGCCAAGATTTCTACAATTGAAGATAGGCCATAACTCTACAAACTCAGAGTTGATCAACTTCATAGAATTTTTACAACATATGAAATGAGAACGGGGAACATAAAACCATTAAAAGATGAAAAATCCTTTAAGGAATCTAAATCAAAGAATAAACGGGAACATATGTATCATAAAGATCAGTCATACATATCAGATGTAGATGAGGTCAAATTTATAAAGAAACTCCAAAAAGGATTTGGAAAATACCAAGGAAAGTTACATTTCAAATGTTTCAACTGTGGAATAATTGGACAATTTTCTAACAAATGTCCCTATCCGAAGAAACAAGAAAATGATGAAGAACTTCACAACCAGAAAGACCAATATAAAAAGAAATTTTATAAGAAGAAATAAAAATTATACACTAAAGAAGACATAATCTCTTCAGATATCAGTGAAGATGAAGATTCAGAGATTCCATTTATGGGAATGAACACTCAAAATAATAATATAGATAATGAATAAAACTATGAAAGTGAAGGTGAAGTATATCTAGAATCATAAATGATTAGCACTTTGGAGGAACTAATAAATTATAAAAATAACAACAAACTACTTAGGGCACAACTTCAAGAATTTGAAGAACCACATCAATCAAGAAAAATATATGCATCAAGAACCATCAAAGAGTTAGAGAAGATCATGAGTGATATGAACTCCTAGCTCCTAGAAGGTAAAAGAATTGAAGAAGTCATTTTAAAACAAATCAATGATAGAGAACAAGTATGTAAGAATCTCGAATATTATATTGAGTTGATAAAAGGTGAATTTGAAAAAGAAAACAAGAGATTGAAAATTGAAAATAGTTCAAAAATATTGGATGAAATTCTCAGTAGTTAGAGGTCACCAAACAACAAGATTGGTTTGGGATACATGCAAGATTCAACCACTACATCACAAGGATTAGTTAAAAGGCCAATCAATTACACATATGCTCTAAAAGGCTCCTTAAGAAGAAAATATATTAAGGCAAAGATGATACCATTGAAAAATGTTCCACATAAACAGAAATCAACACTCCCTACTAGAGTAAAAGATGACAAGAAAAATACAATCACCAGAAGGAATCCCCCTAATAAATATCTATTTATCGTATAGTGTTACTATTGCAATAATTTTGGACATAATACAATACACTGCAAATCTTATGGACAATACAATCATAGAAATGTCCAAAGATATAAGAACAATAAGTACAATACAAAGAAGATAACCTGTAACTCATTTTCCAGTTTGCAAAACTTCAATATTGAATGTCAAAAATGAAGCAACTATGGCCATAAAAACAAAGAATGTAGATTACTAATGAAATCCTTAAAGATAGGAAACCCTAACAAACAAAATAATAAGATATGGAAAAGAAATTATGAAGTACAAAGAAAGAAAGATGATGAATATATTCCACCTGAAATTGATGAAGTTATTAATAGGAGAATGATGGGTAAAGCTTCTAATAAGGAATATAAAAATAAAATATTAGCATATAAAATGAATCAAGCTCAAGAAAGGAGAGTTCCTAAAGAAGAAAACGACACAATTTTAGTCCTTGATGATGTCCTACAAATCCATAGTCTACTATCCAATGAAACAAAACTACAAAAAGAAAATTGTAAAGAATAAGATGAAGAAGTTTTTTCTACACAAAATAGTGATGATGGTGATGAATCTTCAATAGTAGAACAACCAGAAGAATTGCGTGATGATGATATCAGAATTTCTCCAATTCTATTTTAACGATCTACTGAAACTCCTCATAAAAAATTATAAAAAAAAGAAAGGAAGGAGGAATTAGGGAAGACTTAAGATTGTTCATGTGGATACCCCTATGAGTAGTGAAGAACAAAAAAATGAAGAGGCTCTTGGATTACAAATGGATGAATAGATAACTAGATTCATAGAAAGAAGCATGGTTTGAAGGTATAACTCTATGTAGGATCTAACATGGTTTATTGCACATCTTCATCTACCCAGGAATATTGTTAGTTATGTATTATTTTAGCGATGTTATGTGAAATGGTTTCTAAAGAAGATATGTTATGAGAAGACAAGGGGAGTTATTCTCCTTTCCATGATTTGTTGTAGCATCATGATTCCAGGGGGAGAGATTCATACACAAGATGGGAATCACCTAAGCGGTGGTATCTCCCTAAAAGGAAACATCCCTTTTGTCATTTCTGTCAAAGGGGGAGAATGATCAGTAAAATCTAGTTAAGATTGAAAAATGGGTTTTACTTTGTCTCCATCAATGCCAAAGAGGGAGAATGTTGGACATGTAATTATGTTGGTGGAATTGATGTCAAAGAAGAACACTATGATCAATGATTGGGAATGGTATTATCAATATGGTATTATCATTATATGTCTTTGATATCCTAAAAGCTCAGGATGCATAGCGTAGTAGGTTGCGTAGAATACATAGCGTGAGGTGTAGAGGAATCTAACTAAAACTTAGGAGAGGAAGCATATTAAACTGCATGAGATCAGAGCATGCAAGAAAGGTCAATACAAAGAGTACCTTAAGGAAGTCATATTATGATTGACATCCCAATAGATCAACTAGAGAACACCCTCAAAACTATGATGAAACTTTGTTACATTTGGGAGATATGAGAATCGTCGATCACTAACCAAAGGCATATATCAATGATCTTGATTTAGTTGGAATCCAAGTATAAATCCAAAGAGGTTAGAAGGAATTTTTTTCGCTACTGTAGTTTTCAGGACAAATTCTGACCATCGGATCATAGAGGAATCTTGCATAAAGAAGAGGGGGATTGTGGCCATCTGTTGAAGATTCGGGAATGATTATGATCGTGATATCTATATTAAAACTAGACTTTCATATCGACTAATAAGAGTCATGGACCGTAATTTTTGGAAAGGATGTACGCATGCTCATCCCAACATTGACCAGTTTAGATAATATCAATCGAAGGAAATTTGCATGAAGGAATTTTAATTGAAGCCGAAGTTCCGAAGTAAAAGTAAGTTGTTAGATCTAAGGAGCACTTTGAGATCAATGATAGCCATCATATCATGGTTCCCTAGAAACAACAAACTTCAGCGTTGACCACTCCGGCGAAAAGAAGACAAGAATAGGTAAGATTACCTGAAGGGCTAAGCCTCAAAGTCATGCCAACTATTGATCTGGAGTAAAATATGAGGGCCATCAAATCTAGGAAATGCATTGTGACCATTGGATGAGGTTAGGCAGTTCCAATGGTGGTCAACTTCGACACTAACCAATACAGAGAAAAGAAGCCAAGAACAAGTAAGTTTACCCAAAGGGTGGAGCCCCAAAGTCCCGAAGTGAATGAGGGCCATCAGATCTTGGCAATGCAAAGTGATTGTTGGATGAGGTTAGGGGGTCCAATGGTGGTCAACTTTGGCGCTGAACACTTTGGTGAAAAATGGTTCTAAAGATATGAGTTTACTTGAAGGCCATAGATTTGAAGTCATAAAGTAAGACACGTGGCACACACATTGAGAGCCCATGTCATCATAGTCCATGTCAGCAAGATCAAATCACTAAGGACACGTGGCACATTTAGATGGTGACAAGGGTCGAGGTCCATTTGGAATTTTAGGTATGTGTAAGTCATGAATCTAAGTGAGATGTGGAAGCCACTTGGTTTGTGCCACATCAACAATGATGTTAGCAAGCTATGTCACTGGAGTATGTCCTTTGGGGATATCCAATTTCTCCTACCAACAACCACCCAAAGCGATGAAGGCCAAAGTCACAAATTAACGTTTGGCTATTGACCTAAGATCCTACGTAATATTTCTTGACCGTCTGATCAAGTTCAATGGAAGGATAGAGCAAGTGTGAATCATGAAGTAGTGCTAACCGTTGATTTACTTCGGGAGCGTTCTTGACCATTGATCAAGCATAGTGGAAGGATAGTGTAAATGAAGGTGTTAACTAAGAGTAGGAGGTCACCACCATTCTATGACTTATTCAGTAGGTAAAACTACAGAGGGATTGAACTACTTTAGAGTTCGAGTAGCTCAAAGTCCCGGAGTCACGAATAATTGAATACCTAAATAGTGGGAGCTCCTTTGTGCTTAAGCCCATGGTTGTAGCTCCTGGACATGTGAAATTTATCTAGCAAGGAAGTGTTGATACACACTCCAACAAAATTTGTTCCGAAAGAGTTGGAAGACTGCAAAGACTATAGTCCCAAAATGTCAAAGTTCTGAAGTGAACAAGAACCATTCATCGTGCAAATAAAAAATGACCGACTGATATAATATACAGACTTCAATGAAATGCACTCCAGAAGGTTGAATGATTGCAAAGGATGGAAGTCCAGAAGGACGAAGTTACGAAGTAATGACAATCTTCCATATCAACGCGCAATTAATACGTGACCGTTGATCTTTATATGTGATTAAGCACTCATTTTGATTAGTTATTGGTCACCACCTGTGATCATATGGAGTAGAGGTCCTGAAGATTTTTGGTGATAAATTTAACACACAGAATGCCAAATTTATCTCAATCAAGAAGGAACATTAAACTAGATAGAATCTAGACTTTGTCCTGATTTATCTTAAGTAACTCAAAGCATGCTATGCATTAGAGAGAAAATTAAAAATCTTAGATATGATCAACGAAAATTGAGAATGAAATAAAGAGGCATGGGATCTAGTTAAAAATGAAATCGATCCATATTAGTAATCGATTTATGAAAATCACTCTCATTAATTTAAAAATACTTCACGATAATGTTTGAATAATAATGAAGAAAGAAAAACGTTATTATTGTCAATCTAAATGAAGAGGTGTGATGGTCCAAACAAATGGACACAATGCTTCATATCTCAAGTGAGTTGGGACACTATACAAGAAAGGAAGAATAGTGAGGAAGAAGTGTCTTTGTAGTCCATATCAGAAGATCAAAATAGAAGCAGAGTCCAAGAAGAAGAATTGTTGATTCTTATGAAGTGATGGTGGAAGGGAGGAGCAAAGAAGGATTCATGTTCTTTACTAAGTAAAGTGTAATTTAATGGATTTGGTGCTTCCTGGGGTTGGTGCCCTAAATACAAAGAAGGTGGTGCTTCATATGGTTGGTGCCCTAAAGATAAGGGAATTGGTGCTTCCTAGGGCAGGTACCCTAAAGATAAGGGAGTTTGTGCTTCCTAGGGAAGGTGCCGTAAAGACAAGGGAGTTGGTGCTTCCTAGGTTTGGTTCCCTAAAGAAAAGGGAGTTGGTGCTTCCTAGGAATGGTTCCCTAAATACAAGGGAGTTGGTGCTTCCTAGGGTTGGTGCCATGAAGAAGGGGATTTGTGTCTCCTAGATTCAGTGCTCTAAAAAGGATTGGTGTCCTTTACTATTTTTCATAAAAACCTTGTAAGTCTTATTAATTATATTTATACAATTTATTTTACATACAAGTCCATTTTTTTATCTATTGTGGTAATTAACAAAATATAAAAGTAATTTCTAATTTTTTTTAAAGGGTAATATTGATTCACCCCCCCCCCCGCTCTCAGTATTCCAACAATATTGTGAGGTCCTCCTCACAAGGGATAGTTCATAAGGCCTTCACTATAGTTAAGGGTGGGAAATAATGATAATAGGTCCTGAATAAGGATTCTAGGGACCAATGGACATTATCAATTCTACAAATCATAAACAATTCTATCTATATGCGATCATTTTCCTTTAACTAGGATGTAGGCACCATTATGAGGATTTGTGTGAGTCTCGTGATGTTAACCATGTTTCTGGGATAAATTTAAGTAATTATTCCCTAATTCAATATTCTTAGGCTAATGGGTCATGATCAATGCCTAAAAATATAACATAAACCCTCTAAAGTGGATCTTTTGGCATATGAGTGGGATAGGGTAGAATTAGGTATTTTTCCATAATAGGGATGCAAATTAGGGCCTTGATCATGATTGGGGTCTAGAGATAATATCCTTAAACTCCAAATTTATATTACTAGTATTGTGGGACATGAATAAGGTATAAAACGAGTGCATAGAGCCTTAATAAGGGGTATTTTTCCTTGATGGTAAACATTAATAGGTTTTGCAAATATGAGATGGGTGATCTATAAATTGTTGTGGATATTCCATTGAACAATTCATCATAACATATTTTATAAGTTTATGCAATATATTATTATCTAGTTTTTTCCTTATGATTCAAATTTGATGTTAGTAAATTAATGTATGAAATATTGAAATAATTGAGATTGAAATGAAATAAGCTAAGAAAATAGCACACCATCCAAACAATTAACATAACATGTAAGCAAGGAAACCCCAATATGAGAAAATCCCATCTAGAAAGTGAGTTATATGCCTTTCTTTCTTTTCTTAGTTATGAAATGAAAGAACAAATAAACTGCACTCACTATGTATTGTGCATAGCCATTGTAGGTAGTATTCCTTCTATACAAGCTTCACTTTCTATGTTCTAATACAAAATCCCACCCTCATATGCTATGCTACACTATGGATCAATAAAAAATAAAATAAGAATAAGACCCCTTCCTTTAATAGTGGCCTGGTATTTATGATGTCCTCATAGTCATCAAGGCTTAGGTTTATGGTTTTTCCATGTCTTAACTACTAATTAGGGTTATAGTTTTAGAAACTCTAAAATTTTCTTGAAATTCCATACATGACTCTCTCAACATGTGTGAGTAATGGACGGTAATCTAGCATCCCCAAGGTATCATGGAGGTTAATAGGATATGTTAGCATTTAGAATGCACAAATTCCTCATAATAAATTTGATTAAAGATATATTCATGCTATTGGAAATATCTATATGTATATAACAACATGAAGTTCCTAAGAAAGTTTTCTGCAAATTGAATATATATATATATATATATATATATATATATATATATATATATATATATATTGAAGGATTCAAATAGGATTTATAAAATTTTGGACCCTGAAACACCAAAGTGTGGAATTCTCCTAAGATGGGCCCTAAAAGTGAACAACTCTAATTTTTTTACCCAAAAAGTACCAAGAGGGATGAAATTTTTTACAGTGATCCATTTTGGATCATATCTCCCCATATGGGAGGTGGTTGGTCCCTAGAATGTTTTACTGAAGAAATTGAGGAAATTGTTTGTCTACCTTCTCCCTAGAATTCTATTTGGTAGTTCTTGGAAGTAATCATTTCAACAGATCTTACTCAAGTTCATTCCACCCCCATCTATTTTTTTTGTAATTCTTTTGAAAAACGATATCTTCTACTAACTCTTCTTGAGATTATAGTGTTAATTCCTCTATGATAGTTAAGAATTACTCCTTATTTTCTTGGTTTTACATGGAAGGATCATATATATTCATATTATCAACATTCACTGCTAAGTAAATGTACATATATACAGGTAGAATAATACTCTCATCATTTTCACCTACATTCTCCAACACTTCAAAAGGATATTACCATAGAGATTTAATCTTATGAACATTTCCATGTATCCTTTCTCTATTTAGATGTAACCTAACTCCATCTTCCACTTTGAAGTTTTTATCAATTATGTGTTAA
>ML809643.1:126872-138345 GCA_009831015.1 Picea engelmannii | reverse complement strand
GATACACACTCTACAAGATAGGGTATCTGACTAGTCATATTAACTAGTCTTAGACATGTCTTTCAAGTAAAACAATGATATCTTCTTCACTGAGTATCCAAATTAAGTGAGACTAGTTGCATTGGATAATAGACATTATGTAGCATTTATGGTACAAGTTTCATAATCAAATATCATATATTGTGATATTGGCATGATTTGCAGGTACGCTCTCTTGGAAGGGACACAAATAAGCAAGGTGTGGGGACTTACCATAACTTCTGCTTGGCACATCCAATTTTGATAAGACTTGTGGTATTGCAGAGAGGATGTATCAGAGAACTAAAAAAATAATTTTTCAGACCCAAAAGAGCTAAATTTTTTGAGATACAATAGAATAAATATCATCTAGTAGAACCACCTAGAAATGAAGGTTTAAAAGTAATACTTGGCCAACATGCCACCAAAAAAGGGAACTTCTACACCAATTAAGCCTCCAGAGAGTCCTAATTGGAATCTTGATGAAGGCGAAGAAATGCATAGAGACATAAATCATTTACAAAAGAATATAATGAAAAAATATGAACTACAGGTAATGATGGATTCAACTAAATATAAGTTGGAGGAAACAATGGATACTAAGATGGAGGGTTTAAAAAGGGATATCATTGAAGGATTGAAAAAATTTCTAATAGAAAGGACACTTGAAAGTGAAAATGTATCCCATGAAATTCATGATCAGGACACAAGCAAGATGAATCAAGAATGGAGAAACTCCAACTTTGGGTTGATGTCCAACCACTTTGCAAAGATTGAGATGAGGAATTTTGATGGAAAGGATCCAATCAAATGGATACTTCATATGGAACAATTCTTTGATCTACAAGATGTGCCACATACAAAAAAGGTATGAGTTTCTTCTTTATATTTAGAACCCAATCAATTTGTGTGGTATCGATGGCTTTGTTCTCACAAATCACTCGTCACTTGGACAATTTTCACGGAAGAAATGATAGAAAACTATGAGGATACAAGGAGAAACACCTTCTTTATCCAATTGATAAATATCAAGCAAAAGGGTTCATTTACAGAGCACATTGAGAACTTCCAAAGATTGAATATAAAGGTAAAAAATATTCTGGATGACCACATGATTGATGTATGCATAGGAAATTTAAAGGATAACATTCAACATGAGGTTCTCCTTTGGGAACCCAAATCATTGGAGAATCCATTCAGGGTGGCTAGAAATGTTGAAAGTAAAAATATCGCTATGGATACTAGAAGGACCACTCCTAACATCTATCGAGAAAACAATGTTCCATCTTCTAAAACACCACAACCAACAAGGTTGACACCTCAAAAATTGGATGAAAGAAAAGAAAAAGGTTTATTCTTTAATCATGACAACAAGTACAGGAAGGGACATAAGTGTGGTGAGAATAAATTATTCTACATAGATTGTGAAGAGGAAGAAGAAAAAGAGCAAGAACAAGAACCATCTCAAGATGAAAACATAGAAGTGATTTCTTCTTAAGAGTTGGCTCCCATGATATCATGTAATGCATTGGCTGGAATTAGCACTCCTCAAACCCTCCAGATTGAAGGATATATCAAAAAGAAAAAGGTAATAATACTAATTGATTCTGGTAGTACTCATAAAGCTTTCAATTGCTTTGTATATCCAACGCCAAAGTTTCAAGTAATGATTGTGGATGGAGGAACTATCAATTTCTCAGGAAAATACAATAATATCAATCTTACTATGGGGGAATTTTTAATAAATAGTACAATGAATTCTATACCCATGGGTGGTGTTGATGTCGTACTAGGAATCAAATGGTTACAATCATTAGGAACAATGGCTTTCAATTTTCAAGAACTTGTCATGAAATTTTCATTGGAAGGAAAGGAAATTGAGTTAAGGGGTGTCACAGGGAAACCTAGTATGGTGATAAGTTGTAATGGCATGGAAAATTATTGAAAAAGGGGCATCGGGGTGTAATTACAAAACTATGCTCACTAGATGTTAAAACATCTAATCCATCTATTCCCCTATATCTCCAAGGGATTATTGATAAGAATTCCAAAGTGTTTGAAGATATTCCCAAAGGTGTTCCAACCACTCGAAATCATGATCATGTTATTCACCTAACTTCTAGGAGTGTTCCTCCTAACATGAAGCCTTACAAATAAACTTATTCCTATAAGAGTGAAACTGAGTGCATGGTTGAAGAAATGTTAGAGGTTGGCATTATCAGACGTAGCCAAAGTTCTTACTCTGCACCGGTGGTAATGGTACTCAAGAAAGATGGCTCATGGCATATGTCTCCATATTATAGAGAGCTCAACAAGATCATTATTAAAGATAAGTTTCCCATTCTCATCATTGATGAATTGTTAGATGAACTACATGGAGCAATCTATTTCACAAACTTGGATCTCCATTCAAGGTATCATCATATTAGAATGAAGGAAGCAGATATCCCAAAAACAACATTCTGAACTCATGAAGGCCATTATGAATTTTTGGTCATGCCTTTTGGCCTTACAAATTCACCTTCCAACTTCCAAGGGTTGATGAATTCCATTTTCAATACCTTCCTTTGAAAATTTGTGTTAGTATTTTTTGATGATATACTAATCTACAACAAGTCTTGGGAGGATTATGTGTGACATGTTGACAAGGTGCTACAACTACTAAAGGAGCAACAACTATATGGAAAACCATCCAAATGTTTCTTTGAGGTGAAGAAGGTAGAGTATTTGGGTCATATTGTATATCATGAAGGTGTCAAGGTAGACCCTAACAAGATTAAGGCCATGATGGACTGGCCGATTTCCAAAAAATTGAAGAATCTTAGAGGATTTTTAGGTTTGACAGGTTACTACCACAAGTTTGTTTGTAACTATGGAAGAATATCAACACCTTTAACGACATTAAATAATAAGAATGAATTTTCATGGACTCCAGAGGAAACTCAATCTTTTGAAAAACTTAAATAGGAAATGTGAAAATATATTGTCTTGACCACACTAGAATTCACAAAAACCTTTATTGTGGAATGTGATTCCTTGGGAAATGGCATTGATGTTGTTATAATGAAAGAAGGAAGGCCCCTTTATTTTGAAATTAGACCACTCAAGGAAAAGGACTTACACAAACCAATTTATGAGAAGGAAATGATGGAAATACTACATGCATTGAATAAATGACATCCTTACCTAAGAGGTAGGCACTTCAAGGTCAAAACAGATCATGATAGTCTTAAATACTTCTTGGAAAAAATAATGTGTTTAGAAGAACAACAAAAATTGGTGACCAAGATATTGGCTTCTGATTTTGAAATCATATATAAAAAAGGGAATCAAAATGTTGTGGCAGATGCACTCTCAAGAAATGATGAATATGTTGAGGCCTTTCTCTGTGTTATCTCGATAATTCAACCTGATTGGATAATAGAAGCGAGGGATGAGTGGAAGAATGAAATAAATGTGTGCACTCTCATTGAAAGTTTGCAACATGATTCCAGTGCATCAGATACATTTACATGGAAAAATGATTCACTATGGTACAAAGATCTCTTATATTTATGTAAGAACTCCCAACTCAAACAAAAGGTACTATTGGAATTGCACACCTCTCTGGTAGGAGGGCACTCAGGATTTTTGAAAACCTACCATAGGGTCAAGAAGGATTTTTTTTTCGGATGGGCTTAAAACTGATGTTCAAAGGTTTGTGGTATAATGTTTGTTTTTCCAACAAAATAAGGTGGAAACAATTAAGACGTCGGGTCTTTTACAACCATTATCCATCCCAAGTCAGCACTTGGAGGAGGTTTCCAAGGATTTCATCACAGGGTTATCAAAGTATGAATGAAAAAGAGTCATCATGGTTATTGTTGATATAATTACCAAGTACGAACACTTTTGAGCAGCCTCTCATCCCTTCAAAGCTAGTACAGTTGCCACCGCATTCATGGAGACAGTTCAAAAGCTACATGGAAGAAAAAATATTACTGTAAGTGATAGAGATACCATCTTCACTGGACATTTTTGGACATAATTATTTTCTTGTTTGGGTACTCAATTGGCTCATAGCTCATCCTATCATCCTTAATCTGATGGAAAAACTGATATAGTGAAGAAATGTCCGGAATACTACCTTCATTGCTTTGTCTCTGATAAACAAACATAATGGTTCAAATGGTTACCCTTGGCATAATGGTGGTATAACACTTCCTTTCATACTACAACAAAAATGACACCATTTATGGAAATCTATGGATACCACCATCCTTCCATCACTTATTCTCTAAAATACAAATCTAAGGTTCAAGCAGTGGAAGATCACATCGAGCATCAACAACAAGTTCTCCAAATCTTTAAGGACAACTTGACCATGGCAAAAAATCGTATGAAACAACAAGCATATCAACATCATAGTGAAAGAATTTGTGTAGTAGGGGATTATGTGCTTTTAATACTACAACCATACAAACAGATGTCCTTCAAGCAAGTAAAGAAGTATAATAAATTATCACCAAAGTATTATGGCCCTTATAATGTGTTGCAAAAGATTGGTACTATGGAATACAAATTTTAGTTTCCTGCATCTTCACGAGTACACCCAGTTTTCCATGTTTCATGCTTAAAAAAGGTTATAGGTGACAAGATCCCAATTCAAACTATATTGCCAAAACTTGACGAGGAAGGAAAAATTATATTGGATCCTGAAGCTATCACTCACACAAGAATTCTCCAGCTGAGGAATAGATCCATTTCAGACTATCTCATTAAGTGGAGGAAACTACCTGCTAAAGATTCCACTTGGAAAGATGAGTATTTTATACAAAAGCATTCATAATTACTCAATCATTATGAACAACACTTGCCTGAAGGGGAGGGGCATGTTAATCCCTAAATAGTGGCGCATTACCCCTTAATTAGGGCATATTAGATTAGTAATGTTATTTTATTTATGTCGGCTTGGGTCCATTAGTTGTAATTGTACCTCCTAGTCTCCTATATATACCAAGGAGACCTTTTCATTTAGAATCATTTTGTATTTGGAAATTTATGTGGTGTATAAGGAGGTTTCCCACTTGAAGAGACTTATTATCTGCGTTATTTTTCAAGGAATTGAGTAGTTATTCTAAGATTTTTCTATTCTATCTTGATATTTGGTTCCTAACAAATCTTCTCCCCTCTTGGCATTCAAGCCATCTAGATCTCAACCCCCGAGATCTGGATGAATGGTATCAAAGCAGGTAATCTCTCCATCGGAAGAAGGGTTTTGTAACACACCCACTACGGCATAATAATTTTTTCACCTTTTCTCAAGGGACAGAATTCCTGAAGTCCTATAGGGGCTTAGCGCAGGCTAGCTCTTCCCTCTTTCCACCTCCATGTGATCGTCAGTTATGACCACCAGCCAAACAACTAGGCACCTTTTTTCATTTTGCGACTCAGCGATATAAGCGAGTCTTTCGACACTGCAAACCACGAAATGCCAAAATGCCGAAAATACTTCGATCAGAAATTAGCCCCCTGGGCTATTCCTTGGCCCGTATGACCACTTCTCATAAGACTGCAGTATTATTCCCTTCAGGACTTATCAATACAAGAGCCTGACCTCTTGTCAACGGGACTCCCGAATTCTCGATTTCCAATTTCCCGAAATGGCCTTTGTCACATTATCCCTCGTGGCTATGCCCTAATCCAGGTGACCACTCCTCATAAGACTTTCGTCCTATTTCTTTCAAGATTTATCAATACAAGAGCCCGACCTCTTGTCAACGGGACTCCCAAATTCTCGAAATCCTAGATTTTTGCCACGTCTCCTCCCTCAAATGGACGGTCCTCGTTGTTTCACAATTTCGCAACTTGCGACCCCCAGTGACACAAATCCTCTGTCAATTCGAATCACTGATATCCAAAATATCTATGGAATCTCGATCTCTACCACGTGTCCTCCACGGATGAATAGTCCAGATCGTTTCGCAACTTCACCAGGTGCAAAGTCAAAATACTCACCTTCCTCTCTTGCTTCCCGATGTTCAAATCCCAGAAATGGGTGATCTCATGACATGTGTCCTCCCTTAATCAGACGGTCTAGATCTATTTCAGGACTTCCACCATGGAGTGTCCCGATCTCTTGTCCTCGAGACTTCCGAAATACCAAAGTCTGAAATCCTGAAATGGGTGATCTCGTGACACGTGGCCTCCCTTAATCAAACAGTCTAGATCTATTTCAGGACTTCCACCATGGAGTGTCCCGATCTCTTGTCCTTGAGACCTCCGAAATCCTTAATTTCTAAATCCCAAAATGGGTGATCTCGCGACACATGGCCTCCCTTAATCAGACGGTCCAGATCTATTTCAGGACTTCCACCATGGAGTGTCCCGATATCTTGTCCTTGAGACCTCCAAAATCCTGAATTCCAAAATCCTGATACCAACTCCTCTTTTAGGACTTTCGCCTCTATTCATGAAGGCTTAACCCTCATGCATCTCCTGACAGATCCAACGACTGTCGATTTTTATGACTAAGATCTGATGGTTCAGATCTATCCCACACTGTGCACTCTCCTGCTACTCCCTGGACGTGGAAAACCAACGGTCCAGATCTCTTCCTTTCTGCCACAGAGCGCATCGGGGTTTCGGGTACCGGGATTTTGCGACTTGCAAAGACAAGGGTTCTTTCCCTTTGGTTTCTCAGGTGCTGAAACACCGAAATATCGAGATTTTAAGAGGATCATTCTTTCTCATGTAGGATTACTAAGAATTGTGCCTTCAAATCCTTTTTCAGGTTCTTGGTAAGCTTTCGAGGAAGGGTGTCTCTATGGGGAGATCTATCTAGGGTATTACCTAAGATAGATAAGGGCATAGATTTCTCGAGAACAGACTTGAAGTCTGAATTACATCAATATACATATAAATAGCGATTTATAAAACATAAGCCATACGTAGTCTTTCCATTATAAGCATGCAACCACCATTTCTGGTCAAAACACCACACATATAGTCTTATACTAAAACCATTTATAATTGCACAGACTATGATCATAAATGTCAGAATATACATTTCAATATGCAAGAGGTAAAACACTTATCATAAATAACACCAGATGTGATTGCAACTGCTGAAAGGGGTGCTCGTTTCCACCCAACCGTAGGCTCAACGACTCCCAACAGATTTACCACTAGCCACCCCCGAGTTGAGACCACGATGTTGTGAGACTGAGTCTCTATTCGCTAGTGACTGAGAACAAAGGTTACTCTCTTTCTTCTCCGCTATCACCCACTCTGTGTTTTTCCAGAGATCTTTTCATTCTCCTCTTCCCCTCGTATCTACCCCCTGATCACACACTCTTCCTGCCTTTTCTCCTTTCGGTGAGGTTGCGTGTGGCATGATCTTCCTCGTGGTGGTCAGGTCTAAGGACTCTATGGATGGGCGGTTCACCCCCATCCATCATTACTCATGAGGAGCCATTTACCTACCGACTTGGCAAGTCATTTAATTTGGGGCCAACGAGCTGCTCTTGGTTCTCCGGTCCAGTGAAGACCAAATATGGTATTGTTTTTGGAGGAAGTTAATGCCACCATTCTAGGTGCCTTCCACCACCTTTCTCTAGCCATCATGGTCTCTTTTTTATCACATCCCCTCTCAGCAGTTCTGCAATATATATATTCATAATATTATTCACATTCATCGACCTTTTTCACAAGGTCCATTCACATCACACATTCACATTTATGAGTTTTCCACAATACTTGGCCAGTATAGTTATTTTCACATATTGGGGGAAACAGGGTGTTACAATTCCTTCCCCATTAAAGGAACATCATCCTCGATGTTCTATCTATCAACTTGACATGCATGTACAGGTGTAAACTAAATCATATATGCTCGTTTCATGGCATCCTCCATTTCCCATGTAGCCTCATCTGGGCCAAAATGTTTCCACTGACCCTTGACCTGTGCAATGGTTTAGTTTCAGAGTGGGGTTTCCTTTCTATCTAGTATGCATTGAGGTTCTGGTAGAAATTCTCCCTCCGGTTCCACCTGGATCACAGACCAACCAATTATATGTTTAGCATCATGTACATATTTCTTCAATAATGAGACATGGAAAACATTATGTGCTTTGACTGTGGGAGGAAGTGCTAGCCTATAGGCTACAGGTCCCACCCTATCTAGAACCTCAAAGGGTCCACAATACAGAGGTGCCAACTTGGCACAAGCTCCCATTTTCAGAGAACTCTTCCCAGGCCTAACTCTGAGATATACATGGTCTCCTGTCTTGAACTCTCTTGAAGTTATCTTTTGGTCGACATAACTTTTCTGTCAGGTCTGAGTGACCTTCAGGTTTTGTTTTATCTAAGTCACTTGTTGTTCCATTTCTTTCAACATGTCTGGTCCAAAAGAAATCCTATTTACGGGATTACTCCAGCTGATTGGAGTGTTACACGGTCTACCATAGAGGACTTCGAAGGGACTCATCTTTAAGGATGCTTGGTAGCCGTTGTTGTAGGCAAACTCTACCAGTGGAAGGTAGTCTTCCCACTTCTTGGGTTGATGCATTACATGTATTCTTAGCATGTCTTCAAGTATTTGGTTCACTCTTTCTGTCTGTCTGTCGGTTTGAGGGTGATAGGAGGTGCTAAACAACAATTTGGTCTCTAAACCAGCCATTAGTGACTTCCAAAAGTTGGAAGGAAATTTCATGCCTTTGTCAGACACGATCTCTTTCGGCATACCATGCAGTCTGAATATCTCCTTCATGAATACCTGGGCGATATCGATTGCTTTGCAAGTTGATTTGACAAGGATGAAATGAGCAGACTTGCTCAATTTATCCACCACTACCATAATGGCATCATTCTGTTTGGTCGATGTTGGTAATCCAGTGATGAAATCCATGGAGACAGTTTCCCATTTCCATTATGGGATTGGTAAAGGTTGCATTAACCCTGCTAGGTGTCGGTGTTCTTCTTTAACCTGTTGGCACTCTATGCATTTGGCCAAGTACTTGGCTATGTCCTTCTTCATTCCAGGCCAATAGAATTGTTTCCTGGTGGCCGTGATCGTCTTCTGGTATCCTGGATGACCAGAATAAGGTCTTTTATGTAGCTCATCCAATATGAACCTGTTCAAGTCGTCACAATCTAGAATATAAAATTTGCTTCTGTAAGTGAGCAAAGCTCCTTTGGTCATCTGGTAGCCTTCATATTTTACTCCGGCGGGTTCTTACTGTAGGTACATGATCACGATCTGGACGAAGGGATCTGTTTCTTATGCATTTCTAATTCTTTCCTTGACATCTATCTCGTGGGTGCTCACTGCTGCCAGGTGAATTGTTTTCATACTTCTACTAAGGGCATCAGCCACCCTATTTTCCTTTCCTTTAATGTGTTTGATCTCAAAATCAAACTCATTAAGGAAGGCCATCCACCTAGCTTGTCTAGCATTGAGCTTTGGTTGATCAAGCAGGTATCGCAATCCACAGTGATCTGTCATAAGTACAAATTTTCTTCCCAGGAGGTAATGCCTCCACATTTTCAAGGCATGCATTATGGCAGCCAGCTCTAGATCATGGGTCACATAGTTGACTTCATGCTCGTTCAATTTTCGGGATTCATAGCAGGTCACACTTCCTCCCTGCATAAGGACTCCTCCGAGCCCTTCCTTATAGGCATATTTGCGCATGAGGAAGTCATCTTATGGATCGATGATCTTCAGCATGGGTGCATGGGTCAGTAGATGTTTCAGGGTTTGAAATCTTTATTCACATTTTTATGTCCATAGGAATTTTGTCCCCTTCTTCTGGAGGGCAGTGATTGGACAACCAATCTTGGAGAATCATTTTATAAATATCCTATATTATCCTGCTAATCCCATAAAGGATCTGATGTCTGAAACATCCTTTGGGGTAGGCCATTCCATGATAGACATAATTTTTTCAGGGTCTACCGCTACTCCTTATTTGGAGAGAACATGGCCTAAGTAATGTATTTGATTATGGAAGAATTCACATTTGCTGAATTTGGCATAGAGCTAATGTTCTCTTAGCACTTGCAGCACAAGTCTAAGATGTTCTTCATCCTCTTTTATGTTCTTGGAGTAAATTAATATATCGTCAATAAAAACAAGCACACATTTGTCTAGGAATTTGTTGAGTACATTTTTCATCAAGCACATAAAAGTGGCAGGGGCATTGGTCAACCCAAATGGCACTACCACAAACTCATAGTGACCATACCTCATTTGGAAGGCAATTTTATGGATGTCTTCACCCTTAATTCAGACTTGATGGTATCCCGACCTCAAGTCAATCTTTGAGAAAATAGATGGACCCCCTAATTGATTGAACAGGTCATCTGATCAGGGGATCAAATTTTGCTCAATTTTCAAAGTGATCAGAATGCGACGAAAACAGTGCCATTGCGTCCGTCTCGTCTTCCTGATTCCGGAGGTATATTTACTTTCTCAAACAGAGTCCGTATGGAGAAGATATCATGATCTGTTCGCCAAGGAAAACAGGCAAAATTTTTGGGTGCTCACTGTACTTGTCCGTACAGTCCGTACGATGACGTGGCAGGACCATACCATCCGTACGATGACATGGCAGGTGGATGATGTGGCGAGTTTTCATTGGTTGATGATTACCGAATCAGGGAAGGACATGTGTCATTGGTGGTCAATGCTGTGAGGACACGTGGCCCAATCAATTGGTGCCACGTGTCACTCGTTGATTGGTTGACATGTTTATGAAAAACTAATGGAGGCCGCGGGGTTCGACCCCTGGACCTCCCATAGCACAAACCTTTACAAGTCTACGCTAACCGTTATGCCGCCCATTGTTCCTTGTCACATTGTTCAACACAATTCTATTTGAACTTGAATATTGTGTTAAAAGGAAAGGGGGGAGGGCCGGGGCATAGCCCCGACCCGTGGTTCCATTCTGCACCATATAACCATGTTATAACAAATATGCACACAGATATATATATATATATATATATATATATATGTAACATTGTTTGTAACCGTATGTTTTAATGTGGCGAGGTTATAATTTATGCGCATGGGTTTTAATAAACCACGGTTCTTTTATATATATTGCATGTGACCCCGAGTTGGCGCGCGGGAGTTGGTTGACACGGTTTCAAATGGTTTAACCACCATTTGCCGACGCGCGAGGTCACATGGCCATATGCCCAGGTGCCGAGGCGGTTAGGGGCTGGAGGCGCCTTAACCATCCTATAGTTTGCACTGTTGGCGCGGTTGAGCCCAGTGATGGGTTTTTGTGCTTAAAAGAGCGTGTGAGCCAGGTTTGTTCAAGGAGGGTGCGAATTGTAGAACCAGAGACAACAAGCTTGGAGAAGGAGACTTCCAGGAGGCCTATCTTTCTCATTTTTCGACCGTTTCAGGTGCCGAAAGAGCCCAGACAAGGGTTTTGGGACGCTGGGAAGCCATTGGAGCAGTCGG
>ML809643.1:72876-110178 GCA_009831015.1 Picea engelmannii | reverse complement strand
ATATATATATATATATATATATTTCTACCCATGTACAATGGCATTGTCAACTAGGTTATGGGTAAACCACAAAAAACCCTTCTCTTCATTGGTTATTTTAACATTGTAATCATAATGGTATGATAATGGGGTTTCTCTTTTTAGCATGGGTTAAATGATGGGGACCATCTTTTTTTAAGGTGGGAGGAATGATTCAAGTTTTAGGCGGTATATGGTCTAAATTTGGATGCAAAAGTCATGAAGCTATAAATATAATATATTTCCCATGTGAATCAAGGATATGCCCACCTCCTCATTAATTAATTGGGATAATAGGTTTCCC
This sequence comes from Picea engelmannii, assembly GCA_009831015.1. Lineage (NCBI taxonomy): Eukaryota > Viridiplantae > Streptophyta > Pinopsida > Pinales > Pinaceae > Picea > Picea engelmannii. The sequence continues at coordinate 109,856 of ML809643.1, read as the reverse complement.
ATATGGGTCAAAGAGAGTCCCACCTCTCCATTATTGTATTGGGTTTTATTTCCCACTACTTAGTTAGATGGGTAGTTAGATATATTATTATAATAATAGAGATTCATTTAATGAATTCTTTCCATTATTGTATTGGGTTTTATTTTCCACTACTTAGTTAACTAGGTAGTTAGATATATTATACTAATAATAAAGACTCATTTAATGAGCTCTTTTTGACTTTGTCCAATGGACCATTTTGTAATTCTATATGAAGGACTAGCAAGCCTTCTCAAAATATCAAGTTACTCATTTTGGCTTCTCTCATATTTTCTATTGTTCATTGTCAGATTAATTAGCTCTGAGGGATTTACTATTAATTATTTTTAGAGGTGAGGCTCCTCTTTGAGCCTCACTTCTCAAGTACTTCATTTACATGTTTTTTTTCCATGCTTCTTCTCATTCAATATTGACACATATAATCTCCTCCTCTCTCAGCATTCAATCCATCCAAATATCAACCATCGAGATCCAGATAACCATTGTTTGACTAGAGTGAAATAACTAATAACTCGAGTCAAAATATGATTCAACAGATAGTTTGTACAATAAACAACTTCAACCAAGAATAGAGTGGGAAGATATTTTTTTTGCAAAAGACAACATGCCATTTCAACTAGGGTTTGATTCTTTCTTTCAACTATGACATTATGTTGAGGAGTATGAGGAACATAACTCTATCAATCAATACCACATCAAAAAAGGTATTTTTCAAATGCTCAATTCACATAATCACAACCATTATCTGATATCAAACACTTGATAGGTCAACGACATTGGTTTTCATCAAATTCCTTAAATTCCTTGAACTTTTCAAAGACAATATTCTTATTTTTCAAGAAATAGATCCAAGTGAATCAAGAGAGATCATCGATAAAGTTCAAAATATACCTTGCACCTATTAAGGAAGGTTGATTGATACAACAAATATCACTGTGAATCAACTCCAAGTAGTTTTTTTCTCACCATGTTTTTCCAAATTTGAAAGGTGTAGCATCCCCAAGCCCAAGTTGGGCAGTGCCATAAAAAATGTATACCTCTAATACAAAAGTAGTGATACACTTCTATACACCCCTAAAAATATATAAAATTAAGCACAATTAAACAATCAAATCCCGACAAAAACATCACAAATAATCACAAAATAATTAAAACAAAAACATAGAAGGAAGTTATCTTTCTAAATAAATCACAAAATACATGTAGACCTTAGAATTTCCTCCCATACACAATTTTTTTTTTTCATAATCTCTTAGCAGCAGGTCACACCCGATTTGGGGGGGGCTAGACATTCCACTAGTGAAGGCTTCCTAATCCAAATTAAGGTCTAATCAACATAATAACACTCAGTCTAAGGTGCCAACTATTACAACTAGCCTAGAGTCTCTCATTTCCCACAACTTGTCCCACACCAAAAAGTGTTCCCCTTCTTTGATCAACAGTCCTTTGGTTACCCACCTTCCCATTTGAGGCTTCAACAACAAGCTAGAAAGAAAGCCTCAGAGCCCTATAGATATTTCCCAACACCTAGGGAACAATTCCCAGTGGTTCTCTCACCCAGAGAGAATTCTCAAAGGAATGACAACCTATTTCTTCAAAGTACACATAGGCATAACAACCTGCTTATTCAACTGATATTTCCCAGGCTTACTATTTACAAACAACATCCCAAGATCCTAATCACAAGCATAAATCAAGATGGAAAGTGTGGTATGGATGGCAGAGTGAACGTATGCAAAGATTCAATGAATGAATCATGTGTAAATGATGGAAAATGAACTAAGTTCTTACTTTTTATATACATATTATCAACTTGACACCTATCATGTTAGGAAATACATGGGCCCCACATGGTGATACATTCCTCCCCCTTAGGAACTTAGGATAGATATGAATATGTCCCATAAATTAGAATTTAGGAATTATTATTATAATATTTCTTTGGTTCAATTCCGCTTGATTTATCCCCTCTTCCTAGAACATTAACTCCCTTTCCGTCTAGTGGGGTTTTAGCCCCCCATACTATTTTTTCCAGTTGGTCTGTAGTAGTGATTTGTTTTTATTAATATCCTAGTGGGATTACATATTAAAATGATAGGTTCCATAGCCTTTTAACATATAGGCTCTCCATTCTAATAACCACAAGGAAAATTTGACAAAAAAATATCCTAGCTCACTAGCCTATATGTACAATTACAATTGGGGTTCAACCTAGGGTTATTATATTCCCCTCACCCTTATTTATGCATTGTCCTCATGCATTATATACACATGTACAATCAAAATATTCAAAAATATGTGGGTACTCCTTTCACATAGCATCTTCATGGTCCCATGTTTCATCATCGGGATCATAATAGGTCCACTGGACCTTTACCATCTGTATTGCTTGATTATGGAGAAACTTGATCTTTTGATCCAATATGAAAAATGGTTGTACTCAGAAGTCTTCGTATTTCTCCACCTAAATCACATTCCAATCACTTACATGATTAGTATTAGGTACATACTTTTTAAGAAAAGAAACATGGAATACATTATGAATGCACATGGATCCAGGTAGTGCAAGCATGTATGCAATGGGACCAATATTTTCCAGGATTTCAAAGGGTGTAAAATATCTCAGTACTAGCTTTGCAGACTTCTCTAACATCAAAGAAATTCTCTTAGCATTCACTTTTAAGAACACATGGTCACCCACTTTAAACTCTAAGTGAGTTCTACCTTTATCTGCATATATTTTCTACCTATCTTGCATAACCTTTAAATTCTACTTTATCTTCACCATCTATTCTTCCATTTTCCTCAATAAATTTGTCTCAACCAATGCTCTATCTCATGGGTTGTCCCAAATCAATGGCATATTACACTCTCTTACATATCATTCTTCAAATGGGATTATCTTTAAATATGCCTCATACCCATTATTATAGGAAAATTCAACCAAGTGCAAACAATCTTGCCATTTTGATGGTTTTTCCATCCCATACATCCTTAGCATATCTTCAATTACTTGATTGACCCTATCTATTTTTCCATCTTACTATGGATGATATGATGTGATAATGTTCATATTGGTCCCAAATCCTTTGAATAATCCCTTCCAAAATTTTGATGTGAACTTCATATCTTTGTCAAAAACAACTTCCTTAGGCACACCATGAAGCCTGGCAATTTACCTCATATAAATATTAGCAATGTTAGTTGTCTTGTAAGCTAGCTTAACTAGAATCAAAATGGAAATCTTTAGTAAGCTTATCCACCACCACCACGATGGAATCATATTGCTTGGTTTTTTTGGGCATCTTGGTGATGAAATCAATTGTCACCACTTCCCATTTCCACTCAGGAATGGGCAATGGTTGTAGTAAACCGGTTGGATATCTATGTTCAATGTTAACCTTTTGACATTATAGACATCTATCAATGTAATCAACCACCTCCTTTTTCATGTCAAGCCAAAATTATTGGGTCTTTACACCTGCAATTGTCTTTTGGTAGCTCGGGTGCCCAACATACAAAACATTATGCATCTCTTTCAACAACACAATTTTTTAACTCTTGAAAATTAGGCACATAAACGTTTCACATGTACACGAGGATTCCATCCTCCCTTAGATCATAGTATTGAAGTTTCTGTTGCAAATTTGTTGTAATGTTTCCTTTGTATCCACATAAAGATGATTTGATTTTGCATCTTCCAAAATTGTGTCCTTCAAATCAAATCTAGACATACTAATGATGGTAGCATGCATCTCATGCACTCTCTTGTTGATTTCATTTTCCACCTTGTTCCCTTTTCCTTTGATATACTTTGTATCAAATTCATATTCAATAATGAATTCCATTCATCTATTTTTTTTGGCATTCAAATTTTGTTGTCCAAACAAATATTTTAGACCACTATAGTATGTTTTCATTTCAAATATTCTTCCCATGAGATAATGCCTCCACATATTCAAGGCATGCACTATGGCTTCCAATTATAAATCATGAGTGGCATAATTTCTCTCATGATCTTTCAACTTCCTTGACTGAAAACATATCACATGTCCATTTTGACTAAGGACTCCTCCAAGTCCTTCTTTTCATGCATCATTTAACACAATGAAATTTTTGATAGGATCAACAATCCTCAATATTGGTGCACTTGTCAAAAATATATTCAAGTGATGAAAACGTCTCTGAGAATCATGGGTCCATTCAAATATCACACCCTTATTTTCAAAGGATGTGACTGGGTGTGCAATCTTTGAAAATCCCTGAATGAATATTCTACGATATCATGCTAGCCCCATGAATGACATCACCTTTTCTACATTCCTTGGTATTGGCCATCCCTCAATGTATTTTATCTTTTCATGATCCACTGTTATCCCTTCCACTAAATGATATGGCCCAAATGATGTATCTATCGTTGGTAGAATGAGAACTTGCTCAACTTTCCATACAACTAATTCTCCCACAATACATTTAGTACCATAGTCAAGTGTTTATCCTGCTCTTATTTGAAATTATAGTATATGAGAATGTCATCCAAGAATACAATGAAAAACTTATCCAAGTAATTTATGAAAATACCATTCATCAAACACATAAAGATAGATGGTGCATTTTACAACCCAAATGGAAGCACTATGAAATCATAATGACCATACCTCATTCTGAAGGTTGTCTTGCTTCGATATTCTTCTTTAATTCTCCCATGATGATAGCATGATCAAAGGTAAATATTGAGGAATATATTTTAATCCTTCGGGTGATCAAAAAGATCATCTATCCTTGGGAAAACATACATGTTCTTCACAGTCACCTTATTTAACTACCTGAATTCAATGAAAACCCTCAAAGTACCATTCTTATTTTTAACAAATAATACTTGAGAACCACAAGGAAAGAAACTTGGGAGTGTATACCCGTTCTTCAATATCTCCTGAAGTTGCATTCGTAATTTCTTCAACTATGGAGTACTCATCCTATAAGGAGTCTTGGACACTGGGGCTTCTCCAGGCTTCAAATTGATAGAGAAATCAATATCTCTATTCATTGGAAACCCCATTATCTCTCCAAATACATCCTAAAACTCTCTCAAGACTACATATTATTCAATGCTTGACACTTTATATTTGGGTGTCTCCTCCATATGTGCTACACGGATTTTGCATCCTCTCCTAAATATTTTCTTCAGTTGCAACATTGAAAATTATATGATAGTTACTTCCCTTGGAATACCTTGTACTATTCTCAAGTTCTCTTCCACATACAAGAAAGTAAATTCCTTATTGTAACAATCTAGGACAACATGATGCTTTTTCAACCAATCCATACCAATTAGGAAATCATATGATCTTAATTCTATGATATTCAAATCTTCCCTTGTGCATAGTACCTTCATGTCCCTTGTACATTCTTTAACCATCTCATTAATTATTATTTTATCTCTTGTATCTATATGCACCAGCCAAGATTTCCAAAGCTTGCTTCTTGGAAAATCAAATATTTCCACCATATTTGGATCTAGGTAACGACTAGCTCCTAAATCACTTAAAATAGCAATGGGTTGGTCATTGATCATACCTTCCACTTCAATCATATGAGACCGGAAATCATCTTTCTTGTTATCCGAGGCTACATATATCCTCGACACATTTCTTCCCATGTCATCCATTGTATCAGCTTGTTGTACATTGTGAAAATTCCTCACTTTTTCACCTCTGTGAGGGAAATCTCTGTACATATGCTTTCCTTCACAATCCCAACATTTAATAGGTTGTTTCCTTGATCTTTTTCCCATTGAATTTTTCATTATGGGATCATTGGAAGATGAATGTCCCTAAGGATTATTTTTGAAGAATGATGGCTTGGCCCCTTTCTTCCTCTGTTCCATCTTGCATTTCTTCTTGTCTTCCAATGCCTTTTGGAAATTTGGTCTTCCTATTTTTTAATCATAGAGGAATTTATCTCTCCTTAAGGTTTCCTCCAATACCTTGGGATCATCATACTATATATTATCACTGAAAATTGATGGCAGCCCACTTAGGTACCTTTGAATATTGACCTGTTCATCCTTGATGAAGTCAATATATTTTAGTAGCTCTAAGAATCTACTTTCATACTCACCCATGGTCATAATACTAAGATTGAGTTTGAAGAACTCCTTCGTACTCCTATAATAGTAACACTTGTGTTTGTATGGTGTGTTATTGTTCTAATTTCTTTCATTTTCATAATTGAATTATTTCATGAATTCAAGCAGAGCTAGTAATTAACTAATCTAGAATCTAAGGAAATAAACTACAAAAATAAAATAGTTTAGAATAGTTTAATATTTATAATGTGGAACTGTTCTAGTGGAATATCCATGGATATTTATATATCAATGGAAATATATAGGTAATGAGGAAAAAATTGCTAGCTAGTAACAATTACACTGTGACCGAATTGACATAAAGTATTAAGAATGGAAACAAGTAACGACCTATTTCACTCATGGTGACTTGTGTCCATTAGTTGTATGCATTATTTCATAGGTTATTTTGAATGATTCATGATAGAACATATTTCATTATGTCGGGGATACTAATATCTCTTTTTATTGTCATCCTAATAGATTTTGATTCTTATTATATGAAAGGAGATGGTGGATCTAGTCTTTATTGTAGTACTTTCCCAATTTTTGGCTAGGACTAACTTGTTTCTGTTAGAGAGAAAGTCACTAGCATCAAATTCATAGTAAGTTAAAGTGTAACAAGTTAGTTGTTTCCTTTATACTTAAAAAAGGGTAGAAACAATAACTTTCATGGGGTTTTTGATAAAAAAATTCTATTAGAGATATGGTTAGTGAGTACGTTGTGATTAAGAAATTGTTTCTAAGAGAAATTTGCAATATAATTATTTCAATTAAATTTATTTTCTTTTGCATGATTAACAACTTTGAGTGTTTTGGGTCAAGAGATTGTTTTGATAAACTTCCCAGTGTTACACAGTTTTGTTTTTGTAGGTACATTGTTTTAGAGACTTAGGATTAATAACTGTTTTACTACATAAATCTAAGAAATATTTTTTATGATTATAGTATTATTGTTTTAGAATAGATAATTTTTCAATATTTGAATCAAGAAATTACTTTGGAATATATTTCTAAATAAGTTAGGGTTTGGTATTTCTAGGTTAAGGATAGAAAAAATTATCTTTTTCACATAGATATAATAGATATTTATGACTTCTACATTATTTTATGTTTTGAAGATAAAACAATTTCAATTTAATAAATATTCATGATTGATAACCTAGAATGTGATAAATGTGAGTTAAACTCAACCCAAGTGGTCTATGGAAGCTTGACTCTTCTTTGATACCGAGAAGAATTATCAATTAGGTGGTTTGAATTGAGTAGATTTCTACGTAGAATGACATGAAGGGATTGATGGTGGAAATGTATGATTTCATGGGAGTGTCTAGCTTAGTCATTTATTTGGAGAGAAATCCTACAACTTCTCATAGTTTGTTAGATTTTTTTCCATCTTAAAAGGAAAAAAATAATTTTCTCCTTTCGATGGAAACTTTTAGCTTATAAGCTTCTTTCCCTTTACTACTAGAATCTTGCATGTGCTTGAAACATTTAGAGACATAGCCTATAAGGGTACAACATCTCACTTGTGACAATGAAATTTTATGATATTGATGTGGAAGGAAATCAATGAGAATAAGAAATCACAAGAGATAGTTAGGTCTCAATAGACTCAACCTCTCTTTTGAGGTAAAAAATATTCTTTTGAGGGAAAAATGGAAAACAATTTCATGATATTTTTTATATCAGGAAACATCTTTGTTACAAATACTACACATAATGGGAATGGGTTTATTTGCAATAATTTGGAATCATCATAGGAAACATAGAGAGGGATGGTACCTTAGAGAGTAAACTTGTATAATATGGATGTGGAACACATTCAACAAGGTCAAGAAAGGACATAAATCCAATTGGTTCTTAATCAATTTTACTTCTTGGAAGGGAAAAAATAGAAAAATATTTGTTGATATGCATTTTTTATCAGGAAATAATTTTTTTGCAACTTCTACACAAACTGGGTTGATATAAGAAATTACAAAATAAATAAGAGATAAAATGTTGAATCTAATTTGAATAAAACCCAAGATACAACAATGAAAACCATAAAGTAAAGTAGATAAGAACATATGGATTATCTTGTAAAATATTAATGAGGTTCCAACCTTTGTATAGAATTATATAGCTCAATTTGTTTGTATTTCTAGACATATTCAAATACTATTCTATCATCCATGCAATCGTAATCACAATGAAAATATTTTTATATAAATTTCCATAACTAACTAATTTCACACCCCTAAAAAATGGGCTATAATCGATATTACAAATAAGATCCCTCTAACTATTTTCCTTATTCACACACAAATGCCTGAACAAATCCTAGAAGAATGCATCCGCAAGGGAGGAGGATTCCTCATCCTTTGGGCTAGTTGGTTATGCATTCATGGGTATTTTTCTGTTGAAAAATTGTAACTGCAAAGAGTAAATTCTATTTATTATTGATGTATTATTCATTAGATCAATCCCCTTTTGTGGATTGATCATGTCGGGCATTGTAAATGACCAAATCACCTTTTGCAGATTGGTCAAACCCTAATTGTAATATGCAAATTAAGAAGTCACCCCCCAGGAAAATTAAAGTGGTTCTAACCACCGAGAAAGAGAAGTCAGCCCTAGCAGTGAAAAAACACCTCCTTTCAACACTTGCAAGTTTGTATAAATAAAGGAAGTCAGTGCCTCATTTGTTCACTCACTCATTTGATCATCCAGAGTGCAACTTTGGTAGTTGCAGTTGGAGAAGAAGGAAGAGAGGATATTCTCTAGTGTTTGGTTATTGTCTTGGAATTGTATTGGTTATCTATATTAAGGAAGTTTTTGTTGGTTTTTCTCCCCCATGAGGGTTTCCCAGGATAAATGTTGTGTATCTTGTGATTGTGTTTTTCTCAGTGATCCTATCTATGTTATGGCTATCTAGTAAATTCAAAAGAAACATAATAATAGATTAAAATCTAACATGGTATCAGAGTTAAGGTGAAGAGAGAATCCTTCACAGGAAAAAGAAAAATGTCATTGTTATCGTACAAGAAATTTAGGACTTTTTATTGAAGAGGAATTTCAGCCCAAAATCCATCTAGAAAAGTGCGCCCAAGTGCAAGGAACTCTTTGGAGCCTTCAGCACACCTTTTCAATGGATAGAACTCCAGGAAAGTGAAACCCTAGTTTTCACTAGTACGAGAAACCCAGAAAACCAGAAGTACTAGAAAAATAGAAGTACCAGAAATACAAGAAAACCATAAACACCGGTCCATAAATCCATTGGTCAAGTTTGAGGGGGTAAAATTGGGATTTTCAGAAATCTGACTGCGCCAACTTACTCGCCTCATCTCAGCGTATCTAGCCCCTGGATCAGAATTTCAAAATTTGAAGTTTGAAAAATTAGGGTTTCCTCATAAAACCCTAAGTTGCAGTTGCAGTTTCATATTCATAATTAGTTGCAGTATCAATTGCAGTTGCAATATAAATTGAGGTCTCAGCTGCAGTACCAGTTGTAGTCACCCTTGAAGTTTTTAAGAGTTGGTAATTATTATCATTGCTTCCAGATGGTGCCACTACCTACAAATACTATCAGAGGTAGGCATTCACATATGTTTAAACTATTAGTCTTTAAAGGGTATTTGCAGGAGAAGGGATATCTTACCATAGATCAAGAAGGATCTCAATATCCAATACATTCAGAGGAATAATGTAACATAGGTTTGATTATTCTGATATGAATCTATTTGTTATGACATTATTTTGATCAATGTTTCATATTGAAGCTATAACCATTATACTAACCTTTGGTCAAAATTAAAGTCAAGGTATTAGATGGATTAAGGTTGAGATCATAGAGTTTATTCTCTAACCCAACCTTTTGTCAAGATATCTTATTGTCTTAGTACAAGAAGACAGGTTGAAGAAACCACTCATCATCTTGAGTCAAGGAGACTTGGAAGAAAAGAAACACACACATTCAAACTCATTCTTGAGGATAAGGCTCCAGGTTCCAGGTTTGATTAATTAAGTTGATAAGATTCAAAATTTCACATGGAAAGTTGATAACTGCCCCTTTACAAGTAAACATTATATTTGAGGTAGCATTCTTTGAAAAGTATTATACTTAGTAGCATGTGAGCATATCAAGATAAATTCTTAATGTAATTATTTACCATATACAACTAACATCTCCTCTAGGAGAAACTTGCTGTGTTGATTCCAGGTTACCTTGGATGAATGTTTGATCACAACAATATAAGAGTGTTGATCTCATTTCGTATTGTATATCTTACTTTTGATCTTTGTTTCAAACAGGTCAGAAGTGAAAGCTCAAAGGAGCTATTGTGACGATTATTCGTGCTATTGTTTTATTTACTATTATCAAAAGAGTATTATTCTTGCTTGTTGTTTTGTTGACCTTGTTGCAAGTCACAGGTAATAACCCTCAGGAATCTATAGTGAAGGTTGCATGAATGATACTATGTGCATGACCATATACATTCATGTACCAAGGAAGATGAAGAAGAATCTATCTTTTTAGATTCAAAGTATCTCATATGAAGATTGATTTTAAGGAGAAGAAGGCTCCAAAAATGACCGAACATTAGAACAAGAACTCACAACATAATTGTTGAAAGGTTAATGAAGCCACCTTGATGGGAAGCATAACTCATTTGAAGCCTGACTCAGTCTTTCGTGTTTAGACCTAGTATTCAACACCAAGTATACCCTGTAAGAGATGATGAAGTCCTTGTAGACTCAAAAGAAATCGAGAGTAAGCCTGATCTCATAAAGGATCGTATGAAGAGACAAATTCTAGGATTGGGAGACAAATGCCATGAGAAGACTAGATCGTAACTTCAAAGACTCCTAGGAGATATGCAATCTCCTCGAATATTTCCTTGTTTCAGTGACAAAGAAGGAAGCCAGTCAGAAAGACTAGGATATGGATTCTTCCGTGAGACTAGAAGAGAAGTCAGTATTCACTTCCAAGATTGATCTATACAGATCAATCATGTTGCAGATGAACAAAGCTTGATGCGTGTCTAGAGCATTCTCCCAGCAAGACGGAGAAGACTATGACAAGAAACTCACTCCAATAATTGAAGAAATAGTTCCAATATTTATGAAGACAACCAGAACAACCATGATTCATATATAGTATGAGATGTAGGGGGAGCAATCCACATATTTAAAATTGAGTGGTAGTTGGTTCATTACATTAGTTGAATCATGGAGACATGAATTACAATGAAATATAGAGTTACCTCCATGAAATAAGAAGAGCTACCTTAAGTATCAATTATTCAGCCACTCTTAGTTTTAGATGAAGTTGTTTCCATGATAGAATAAGAGGAGCTACTCACAGATTCCAGAAGCCATAGTGAGAATGAAGCAATCATTCTCAAATTCAAAGCTGTTGCAAGTGGAGAGTCCTAGTTCAAGAAGGAATAGTTGAAAAAAGAGGAGAGGACATACTCTCAGGCAGTGAGAAATATAGTGCCTTCCAGAGAGCACATAGATCTAGAACATGATTGTGCATATTGAGTTGCAATTCAGCAAGTGTACCATATTGTTACAATGTAGTGAGAAAATTTGATTTGAAGATTGAAGATAAAAAGACTCATGTTTGTTGGTTAAAGGAAGATCTATACATGTTGAAGCAAGCTCCTAGAGCTTGGAATGGAAGAATTGACAGTTTCCTAATGAGCTTGGGCTTTACCAAGAGTAAAGTTGATTCTAACCTTTATCTCAAGGTTATGAATGATGAGCCAGTGATGTTACTACTATATGTAGATGATGTATTATTGACAAGATGAAGAAAATATCATAACGGATTGTAGAAGAAGCTCGCTACAGAGTTTGATGGAAGACCTAAATGCATTATCTCTTAGGTCTTGAAGTTTGGCAGAGAACAGAGAAGATATTCCTTAACCAAGGGAAGTATGCAGTTAAAATGAAGAGGTTTGACATGTTGAAATGTAAATCCATTTACACACCCATGAAAATGAATTTGAAGCTCCTGGTAGATACCTCATCAGAATTGGTTGATGCTACTTTGTAGAGACAGATTATTGGGTCATTGATGTATATGATGAATACTAGGGTAGATATGTGTTTTTCCTTGAGTCAGTATCTGGTAGAACCCAGACGTGTTCACATTGTTGTTGTAAAACATATGATGAGATACCTTAAGGGTATTTTGGATTTTGGTCTCTATTATACTAGAGATCATGACTTTAGACTGAGTGGTTACACCGATTCATATTGAGATGGAAGTGTTTCTGATAGAAAGATCATGTCAAGATGTTGTTTCAGTATGAGGTCAACCATGAATTCATGGTAGAATAGGGAGAAATTTAGCATTAGTCTGAGCATAACAGAAGCGAAATACATTTTTGCATGTTCTGCCAAATGTGAAGTCATATGGATTTGGATGTTGTTGATAGATCTATTTGATCTGGATATGGAAGCCACCGTGATCCTATGTGATAACCAGAGTTGTATGGAGATTATGTGTTCTATGATGAGTCGTAGCACATAGATATCCTGTATCACTTCATTCATGATATGTTGTAGATAGGATCCATAAAGCTCCAATATGTTACCACATATGAACATGTTGTTGATGTGTTGACCAAGCCTCTATCTCATATAAATTTTGAGCACTTTCAAGATAAGCTTGGTGTAGTCTGAAAGGACCTCCCTCGAAAGGGGGAGTAGTGATAATGTGCCAGCCTTCTGCTGTGATGATGACTTTCCAGCCTCATGGTCTGATGATGTATTTCTAGCCTTGTGTTGTGATGATGTGTTGCCAACCTCATGTTGTGATTCCATCTTCGTGCTGACGATGTGTTTCCAACCTCGTGTTGTGATGCCAAATTCATGTTGATGATATGTTGTTGGACTCATGTTGTGATGATGTGTTTCCAGCCTCACACTATGATGCCAGCTTCATTCTCATGATGTGTTTCCTGCCTAGTGTTGTGATTCCAGCTTGATGCTGATGATTTTGTGTTTACAGCCTCGTGTTTTGATTCCAGCTTCATGTTGTGATGCCAAGAATGTTCTTAAGACTATCAGCCTAGTGTTGATGCTGATGATGCTCCAACCTTCGTGCTGTGATGTTGTTGTTGTTGATGATGCTCCATCCTTTGTGTTGTGATATTTTTGTTGTTGACGTTGTATCATCCTTATGCTGTTATTTATTATGATGATGTAAATTAGTGTTATACTAATCCATGTTGATGCAGATGATGATGATGATGCCACTTCAACATCTTGCTGAAAATGATGATGATGATGGCACTTTAGCTTCTTGTTGCTGATGATGATGATGATGATGCCACTTCAGCTTCTTGTTGAAGATGATGATGATGATGCCACTTCAAATTCTTTCTAAAGATGATGATGATGATGATGTTATTTCATCTTTCATGCTAAATATGATGATGGTGTTACTTTAGCCTCATGCAAAAGATATTGATGATATAACTTTAGCCTTATGCTAAAGAAAATGATGATGTTACTTTAGCCTCATGCTGAAGATGTTGATGATGTTACCTTAGCCTCATGCTAATAAGGATGATGATGCTACTTTGACCTCATGCTATGAAAAATGATGATGAGAAAAACTTCCAATGATTTATATATATGACAGTTAGTGTTCCAGATGTTGTTAATATTGCTTCTCTCTCTCTCTCTCTCTCTCTCTCTCTCTCTCTCTCTCTCTCTCTCTCTCTTGATGACGTTGTAGAATACCCTGATCTAAAAATAGAAGGCTGACTTGTTATGCTATGCAAGCACCCTCTACTTCATTAAAATAAAACTTTACAGGACCTTGCTTCATGTGTTAAAATATGCAAGATAAACTTATGTGTTAAGTTCATGTATCTTCTTGTAAATGTTTATGTGTGAGGAATTGTTCCTTTAGATGGTTAAATATGTACTTTAAATAAATACACAGCAACACAACTTGCAGAAAATAAACCATCAAACTCACAACAAGAACAAGCTGATAAAGGAGTTCACCCCCCTCCGGGCTACATCTCCTTGAGCCTCCATCAATGGACTTGACTCTTTGGGATTAATTTGTCAAAAGTTATTTTACAAGCTGCTTCTCAACTCCAATGGAAAAACAGACTGTACCATTGGGATTAGAACACATAAAAACCCCAAAAATGACTAATAGAACTCTGAAAACGGATCATGGCTCATCCGGGCATGACCTCTTCTACATGTGGCCATAAGCTTCCCTGAGCTTCTCTTTGGAAAAAACACCTGTAAAAGTCCTCAACAGCCTCTGAAACCTGTCCCAATGTGTTCAGAGCATAACAATTATCCAAAAATGATTATTCAATCACAAAAAACAAACATAGGCTCACCAAAACATGTCCTCTATCAATGAGGGCTTCAAGCTCCCTGTAGCTTACTGAAACTTCAATGGTGAAAAACCTACAAAATAATTCTTCAAATGGCCTTGATAACAGTGCCAGTGGATTGAGGACATCCGAAAACCCCTAGTTGGGCTTTTACGGCACCTCAATCGGCCAAAAGATGAGGAAGATAGGCCTCCTGCCATTTTCCTCCTTCAAGCTTGTTGTCTCTGGTTCGCCAAAATGCACCCTTGTGAAATGAAACTGGCACACACACAATATATAGCGTGAAAATCCAGCACCCGCGTGCAATCGAATAACTGTGCAAACTGTAGGATGGTTAGTGCGCCTCCAGCCCCTAACCGCCAAGCTCTCGGGCACATGAGCCCATGTGACCACGCGCATTTCCAAAAAGGACTCCGTCCAAAGAAAATAGAAATGCAACATGTGGCAGGTCATTTTACACAACCGTTCAAACCACGCACCAACCATTATATTGGGGTCATATGTAATTAACGCACGCACATAAGATCCGGGGGCTGGGGCTAACCCCAGCCCGGACCCCCGCCAAACATACCATAGCATAAAGTTAAATATAATGGAAAAGGTTTATTGTTAAGAAACACTTGCATGGCGCGCCGGTTGGGCGGCCTATGCCAAATTGTTGCCTATTGTGGGAGGTCCCGGGTTCCATTCCCTCGAACTCCATAGGTTTTTACTACCCAAACTTTAACATGGTTTTAATTTAAATAAAATTTAAAACGCGTATTGTTAAGACCCAATGGCATGGCGCGTTGGTTAATCGGACTTGCCGAAACTTTGGATGTAGGTGTAGGTTCACGGTTCAAGTCCAGTGAACAACACAAAATTTTAAACAACAAACCATTAGCCAATAAAGGGGTGCCACGTGGAAGCCCATGAATGGGCCACGTGGCACCTTACCATTCGCCTATTAAATGCCACGTGTCAACAATCTATTCATCCATGTGTCCTACCATCAATGTCTGCCACGTCAACTGCCACATGTGAGTCATACCCTGCCATGTCGTCATGTACGGATCTGCCACATCAGCATATGGTCATGCCACATCATCATCCATACGGACTGTACAGACTGCCCAGTCAACATCCATTTTTTTTTTCCTGTTTGACGATTCAGATAGATCGTGATATCTCTCGCTCCCGACGTCCGTTTGAGACGAAACAAATTGCGTTGGGTTTATGACGATGAGGGCTATGCTCTCGTTCGTTTTGAGGCAATTCTGAGAACGTTGATTTTTGAGCTAAAATTTGACCCCTGGTCCAGATTTTGATCACACCTTCCCACTGAAGGGCTTTTGGACCCACAAAAGCTTATGATTATCTGTCTTCTTTCAATTTATATCAACTGATTCTACTTGAAAAGTCTTTTCGACAATCACCTGGATACCTTGACATGCCTTGCACTGCAACTCGCTATGTCCTTCAACCACTGTTCTCTGGCTACTACTGACCCACTGCTCTCTCTGTGCTTGGAATAATTCCAACCTTCCCACTAAGAATCAATTCCCTCTTGTGAACTCTTTGGCATCAACACAATCAACTCTCCAATGGCTTTAAAAACTTTCCTGCGACATCTTGTCACAAGCTAAGAAAACTATCAATCTTGAAAATAAATCATACAAGACTGAAAATGATGCCAACAAAATATTTTGTTCTTCAAACAAACTGTCACATCCTTTACTTCATCAAAGCACATGGTGGTTTCCTGCATCTTGTTATACTCAAAATCAACTTACAAGCCAAACAAACACCATCGACTAAACACAGGTCGAAAAAACATGATTGACACAACATAGTTGTCAGAAAATCATCAACACCAGTCGAGACTCATTTGAAACATATCGACCTTCCCAAACTGACAAGTCGACCAACATGATACACAATCATGTCACAATCATGAATCACTCATGATGAATCATCACCAGGTTCACTGCTTACACATACATAAAAACAAATGCATGCGCATGACTCTTCAACTCTCCTTCCAGTACAAACATAAGTACATAAACCCAAAAACATGTGGGTACATAAGAGTTGAACTGAAAAAGATAAATGGCTGCAACAAGTGAACATCATATCCATCTTTTACATACTCCTGGCGAAGTTGTGCAACAACAAAAATGCCTTCAAAATGAATTGCATTCACATGCAAACTTGCATCATGCAAGTTGTGATAAACTGCTGCAACTTATCATGCTCTCGACATAAATGCACACATAACGCTGAAAAAGTGCATTTACAACAGAAAATGCAAGCTTTACTTGCTCAAGAAATCCAACCATTTCTTACCAAACCAACTCAACGGTGACTTTTTCTGTTGGAAATCCTCCTCTTGTGAATCATCTTGACTCACATCAATGATGGAATCTCCACTTCCATTCTTTCCAAACTCTTTATCCATCTGCTTCTTCTGCTGTGGATGAGTGGTTGGATGCAACGTCCAACATTGGTCAATGAGATGACCCCTCTTCTGACAATGAGTGCAAATCTTTTTCATCCTCTTTTCACGTTGTCTTTGCTTGGACAATTTCCTGAAAGTGGTTAATCTTTTCCAACATTTTGAAACATGATCGTTATACAAACCACAATATGTACATGGATTCTTTCTTCCATTTTTAAATATAAATTTATCATTCTTAACATAATCAAAAGCAACTGAATGATAAGAGGAATTATAACTTGAACATTCACCTTTATTGCCTCTTTGAGGAGGTGAATCGGAAGAGTTACAAGCTCTCCTTTGAAGACCATCAATAGTGCTCTTGTCCTCATCACTGTCACAACTCTTTCGTTTCACACATTCGCATTCATCTTGAACACAAGCCTTGCATGCTGGAGGGATTGAACTTTCAACAAAAGTTCTTGAACTTTCACCTTTAAATCCTTCTTGAGGAGGTGAACTTGAAACAAATTTTGTTCTTGGAACTTTTTCCCTTGTCTTCTCCACTTTGGAATTTCGTTCATATCCAAGACCACAATACTTGGGTCTTTCTTCAACAACAATAGGCTCAACAATGCCCTGTGCATGCTTGCCCAAACCTCTACCTTCATAGCCCATTTTTAACAATAACTTGGACCCTATTCCTCTTGTGTGATTTTCAAAACCACCAAAACATTCATCTTGTGAGGAATTAGAAGATAAACTAACATTGCATACCTTATGTTCATGCATGTACTTGGTAAGGGTTTCCTTTGCCTCATGGAGTTGAATCTCCATCTCATGCAACCTTTCAAGAAGCTGGTCTTTCTCCTTCTTCATGGCCTTCAACTGCTCTTCAAGGGCAATGCTCACATTTCTGTCTTCACACATCTCTTTCATCAAATCTCCCATAGTTATAATCTCTTCTTTGTCAAATAATTTAGATAATGAAGATGTATGAGAACTATCAATGCTTGAAGCTTCCTCCATCCTTGGAAGATATCCAACTTCAACACAAAACTTGCACAAATACCAACAGTTAAATCTCAAGCAATCAATGGCAAACACATGAGCAAAACAAACTATGCTCTAATACCACCTGATCTGAAAATAGAAGACTTTCTTGTTATGCTATGCAAGCACCCTCTACTTCATTAAAATAAAACTTTACAGGACCTTGCTTCATGTGTTAAAATATGCAAGATAAACTTATGTGTTAAGTTCATGTATCTTATTGTAAATGTTTATGTGTGAGGAATTGTTCCTTTAGATGGTTAAATATGTACTTTAAACAAATACACAACAAAACAACTTGCAACAAATAAACCATCAAACTCACAACAAGAACAAGCTGATAAAGGAGTTCACCCCCCTCCGGGCTACATCTCCTTGAGCCTCCATCAATGGACTTGACTCTCTGGGATTAATTTGTCAAAAGTTCTTTTACAATCTGCTGCTCAACTCCAATGGAAAAATAGACTGTACCATTGGGATCAGAACACATAAAAACCCCAAAAATGACTAATAGAACTCTGAAAACGGATCATGGCTCATCCGGGCATGACCTCTTCTACATGTGGCCATATGCTTCCCTGAGCTTCTCTTTGGCAAAAACACCTGTAAAAGTCCTCAACAGCCTCTTAAATGTGTCCCAATGTGTTAAGAGCATAACAATTAGCCAAAAATGATTATTCAATCACAGAAAACAAACATAGGCTCACCAAAACATGTCCTCAATCAATGAGGGCTTCAAGCTCCCTGTAGCTTGCTGAAACTTCAATGGTAAAAATCCTGCAAAATAAGTCTTCAAATGGCCTTGATAACAGTGCCAATGGATTCAGGACGTCCAAAAACCCCTAGCTGGGCTTTTACGGCACCTCAATCGACCAAAAGATGAGGAAGATATGCCTCCTGCCATTTTCCTCCTTCAAGCTTGTTGTCTCTGGTTCGCCAAAATGCACCCTTGTGAAATGAACCTGGCACACACGCAATATATAGCGTGAAAACCCAGCACCCACATGCAACCGAATAACTGTGCAAATTGTAGGACGGTTAGGGTGCCTCCAACCCCTAACCGCCAAGCTCTCGAGCACATGGGCCCATGTGACCACGCACATTTCCAAAAACAACTCCGTCCAAAGCAAATAGAAATGCAACATGTGGCAGGTCATTTTACACAACCGTTCAAACCGTGCACCAACCATTATATTGGGGTCATATGTAATTAACGCGTGCACATAAGAACCGGGGGATGGGGCTAACCCCAGCCCGGACCCCTGCCAAACGTACCATAGCATAAAGTTAAATATAATGGAAAAGGTTTATTGTTAAGAAACACTTGCATGGTGCGCCGGTTGGGCGGCCTATGCCAAATCATTGCCTATTGTGGGAGGTCCTGGGTTCCATTCCCTCAGACTCCATAGGTTTTTACCGCCCAAACTTTAACATGTTTTTAATTTAAATAAAATTTAAAACGTGTATTGTTAAGACCCAATGGCATGACGCGTTGGTTAATCGGACTTGCCCAAACTTTGGATGTAGGTGTAGGTTCACGGTTCCAGTCCGGTGAACAACACAAAATTTTAAAAAACAAACCATTAGCCAATAAAGGGGTGCCACGTGGCAGCCCATGACTGGGCCACGTGGCACCTTACCATTCGCCTATTAAATGCCACGTGTCAACAATCTATTCGTCCACGTGTCTTGCCATCAATGCCTGCCACATCAAATGCCACATGTGAGTCGTACCCTACCATGTCATCATGTATGGACCTTACACATCAGCGTACGGTCATTCCACGTCAGCATCCATACAGACTGTAGGGACTGCCCAGTCAACATCCATTTTTTTTCCTGTTTGACGATTCAGACATATCGCGATATCTCTCGCTCCCGACGTCCGTTTGAGACGAAAAAAATTGCGTTGGGTTCGTGACGACGAGGGCTACGCTCTCGTTCATTTTGTGGCAATTCCGAGAACGTTTATTTTTGAGCTAAAATTTGACCCCTAGTCCAAATTTTGATCATGCTAATAAGGATGATGATGCTACTTTGACCTCATGCTATGAACGATGATGATGAGAAAAACTTCCAATGATTTATATATATGACAGTTAGTGTTCCAGATGTTGTTAATATTGCTTCTCTCTCTCTCTCTCTCTCTCTCTCTCTCTTGATGACGTTGTAGACTACCCTTTTTGTTAAGGAGGAGTGTTGAAATATTGTAACTGCAAAGAGTATTCTATTTATTATTGATGTATTATTCATTATATCAATCCACTTTTGTAGATTGATCATGTCGGGCATTGTAAATGGCCAAATCCACTTTTGCGGATTGGTCAAACCATAATTGTAATATGCAAATTGAGAAGTCGACACTAAGGAAAATTAAATTGGTTCTAACCACCCAGAAAGAGAAGTCGGCCCTACTAGTGAAGAGACACCTCCTTTCAACAATTTCCAGTTTGTATAAATAAAGGAAGTCAACACCTCATTTTTTCACTCACTCATTCGATCATCCAGAGTGCAGGTTTGGTAGTTGAAGTTGGAGAAGAAGGAAGAGAGAGAGGCACATTACTGGGAGAGGATATTCTCTAGTGTTTGGTTATTATCTTGGCATTATATTCACTATCTATATTAAGAAAGTTTTGGTGGGTTTTTTCCCCCATGAGGGTTTCCCAGGATAAATGTTGTGTATCTTGTGATTGTGTTTTTCTTAGTGATCCTATATATGCTATAGTTATCTATTAAATTGAAAAGAAACATAATAATAACTTAAAATCTAACATGGTATCAGAGCTAAGCTGAAGAGAGCAAGTTTAATAGGAAAAATAAAAATTTCACTATTGTCATACAAGAAATTTAGGGCTTTTATTGCAGAGGAATTTCTGCCCAAAATCCATCTAGAAACATGCACCCTAGCCCAAGGAAATCTTTGGCACCTTCAGTGCAACTTTTCAGTGGATAGAACTCTCGAAAAGTGAAACCCTAGTTTTCACTTGTACTAGAAAACCAGAAAACCATAAGTAGTAGAAAACTAGAAGTACCAGAAAACCAGAACTACCAAAAAACCAAAAGCACCAGTCCATAAATCCGCTGGTCAAGTTTGAGGGGGTAAAATTTAGATTTTCAAAAATCTCACTGCACCAGCTTACTTGCCTCAGCTCAACGCATCTAGCCCCTCGATCAGAATTTCAAAATTTGAAGTTTGAAAAATTAGGGTTTCCTCATAAAACCCTAAGTTGCAGTTGCAGTTACAAATTCAGAATCAGTTGCAATATCAATTGCAGTTGCAGTATCAATTGAGGTATCAACTGCAGTACTAGTTGCAGTCACCCTTGAAGTTTTTAAGAGTTGGTAATTGTTATCGTTTCTTCCAGATGGTGCCACTACATGTACATACTATCAGAGGTATGTATTCACATATGTTTAAACTGTTAAGATTTAAAGGGTATTTGCAAGAGAAGGGATATCTTACCATGGATCCAGAAGGATATCAAGATTCAACACATTCATAGGAATAATGCAACCCAGGTTTGATTATTCTGATATGCATCTATTTGTTATGACATTATTTTGATCAATGTTGCATGTTGAAGCTATGACCATTATACTAACCTTTGGTCAAAATTAAAGTCAAGGTATTAGATGGATTAAAGATGAGATCATAGTGATTATTCTATAACCCAACCTTTTGTCAATATAGAATACTGTATTAGTACAAGAAGAAAGGTTGAAGAAAGAACTCGTCATCTTGAGTGAAGGAGACTTGGAAGAAAAGAAACACACTCATTCTTGAGGACAAGGCTCCAGGTTCCAGGTTTGATTAATTAAGTTGATAAGATTCAAAATTTCACATGGAAAGTTGATAAATGCCACTTTACAAGTAAACATTATAGTTGAGGTAGAAGTGTTTGAAAGGTATTATACTTGGTAGCATGTGAGCATATCAAGATAAATTCTTAATGCAATTATTTATCAGATACAACTATCATCTCCTTTAGGAGAAATTTCTTGTGTTGATTCTAGGTTACCTTGGATGAATGTTTGATCACAACACTAGAAGAGTGTTGATCTCATTTCGTGTTGTATCTCTTACTTTTGATCTTTGTTTCAGATAGGTCACAAGTGAAATCTCTAAAGGAGCTACTGTGACAATTATTCGTGTTATTGTTTTATTTACTATTATCAAAAGAGTATTATTCTTGTCTACTGTTTTGTTGACCTTGTTTCAAGTCACATGTAATAACCCCGAGGAAGCTATATTGAAGGTTGCATGAAGCATACTATGTGCACGACCATATACATTCATGTACCAAAAAAGATGAAGAAAAAGCTATCTTTTGAGATTCAGAGTATCTCATATGAAGATTGATTGTAAGGAGCATAAGGCTCCAAAGATGACCGAACATTAGAGAAAGAACTCATAACATAATTGTTCAAAGGTTAATGAAGCCACCTTGATGGGAAGTCAAACTCATTTGAATCCTAACTCAGTCTTTCATATATTGACTTGGTATTCAAGACCAAGTATACCCTATAAGAGATGATGAAGTCCTTGTAGACTCATAAAAAATCAAGAGTAAGCCTGATCTCATAAAGGATCATATGAAGAGACAACTTCCAAGATTGGGAGATACATGCCATGAGAAGACTAGATCGTAACTTCAGAGACTCCTAGCAGATATGAAATCTCCTGGAAGATTCCCTTGCTTCAATGGCAAATAAGGATGCTAGTTAGAAAGACTAGGATATGGATTCTTCCATGATGTTAGAAGAGAAGTCAATATTGACTTCCAATATTGATCTATATAGATCAAGCATGTTGCAGATGTACAAAGCCTGATGTGTGTCTAGAGGATTCTCCCGGCAAGAGGGAGAAGACTATGAAAATACACTTACTCCAGTAATTGAAGAAATAGTTCCAATATTTATGAAGACAACTAGAACAACCACGATTCATATATAGTATGAGATGTAGGGGGAGCAATCCCCATATTTAAAATTGAGTGTCAGTTGGTGCATTACATTATTTGGATCATGGAGACATGAATTACAATGAAAGATAGAGTTACCTCCATGAAATAAGAAGATCTACCTTCAATATCAATTATTGAGCCATTCTCAGTTTCAGATGAAGTTGTGGTCATGATAGAATAAGAGGAGTTACTCACAGATTTTAGCAGCCATAGTGAGAATGAAGCAGTCATTCTCAGCTTCAAAGGATCTACATGTGCAGAGTCCTAGTTCCAGAAGGAACAGTTGTAGAAAGAGGAGAGGACATACTCTCAGGTAGTGAGACAAATAGTGCTTTGTAGAGAGCACATAGAGCTAGCAGATGTTTGTGCGGATTAAGTTGCAACTGAGCAAGTGTACTAGATTGGTACAATGTAATGAGAAAATTTGATTTGAAGATTGAATATAGAAAGACTCATGTTTTTTGGTTCAAGGAAGCTTTGTATGTGTTGAAGCAAGCTCCTAGAACCTGGTATGGAAGAATTGATAGTTTCCTGACAAGCTTGGGGTTAACCAAGAGTAAAGTTGATTCTAACCTTTATATCAAGGTTATGAATGATGAGCCAATGATGCTACTACTATATGTAGATTATGTATGCTTGACAAGATGAATAAAATATCATCACATGTTGCAGAAGAAGCTCGCTAGAGAGTTTGATGGAAGACCTAAATGCATTATCTCTTAGGTCTTGAAGTTTGGTAGAGCACATAGAAGATCTTTCTTAACCATGGGAAGCATGTTGTTAAAATGAATAGGTTTGACATGTTGAAATGTAAATCCATGTACACACCCATGGAAATGAAGTTAAATCTCCTAGTAGATGCCTCATCATAATAGGTTGATGCTACTCTGTACAGACAAATTATTGGTTCAATGATGTATCTGACAAATACCAAGCTAGATATATGTTTTCCCTTGAGTCAGTATCTAGTAGAACCCATAAGTGTTCACATTGTTTCTGCAAAACATATGATGAGATACCTTAAGGGAACGTTGGATTTTGGTATCTATTATACTAGAGATCATGACTTCAGACTGAGTGGTTACACCAATTTATGTTGGGATGGAAGTGTTTCAGATAGAAAGAGTAATTCAGGATGTTGTTTCATTCTGAGGTCATCCATGAGTTCATGGTAGAATATCATGCAATTTAGCATTGTTCTGAGCATGACAGAAGAGGAATGCATTGTTTCATGTTCCACCAGATGTGAAGCCGATTGGATTTGGATGTTGTTGATAGGTCTATTTGATCTGGAGATGGAAGACACCATGATCCTATGTGATAACCAGAGTTGTATGGAGATGATGTGCTCTCTAATGATTCTTAGCACATGGAGATTTGGTATCACCTCATTCATGATATGTTGCAGAGAGGAGCCATAAATATCCAATATGTTAACAAAGATGAATAGGTTGTTGATGTGTTTTCCAAGCCTCTATCTCATGTAAATTTTCAGCACTTTCGAGATAATCTTGGTGTAGTCCGAAAGGACCTCCCTCTAAAGGGGGATTAGTGATGATGTTCTAGCCTTGTGCTGTGATGATGAGAAGCCAACCTCATGCTGTGATGATGTGTTGTCAACCTCATGTTGTGATGATGTGTTTCCAGCCTCGTGTTGTGATGCCAACTTCATGCTGATGATGTGTTTCCAACATCATGTTGTGATACCAACTTTGTGTTGATGATGTGTTGTGAGCCTTATGCTGTGATGCCAGCTTTTTGTTGATGATGTGTTTCTAGCCTCGTGCTGTGATGATGTGTTTCTAGCCTCACGCTGTGATGGCAGATTTGTGTTGATGATGTGTTTCCAACCTAGTGTTGTGATGCCAGCTTCATAATGATGATGTTGTGTTTCTATCTTTGTGTTGTGATTTCAGCTTCGTGCTAATGATATTGTGTAGCCAACTTCGTTATGTGATGCCAACGTCGTGTTGAAGACTCTTAGCCTAGTGTTGATGTTGATGATGCTCCAAACTTCATGTTGTGATGTTGTTGTTGTTGTTGATGATGCTCTTGCCTTTGTGTTGTGATATTTATGTTGTTGATGTTGTATCACCCTTGTGTTGCTATTTATGATGATGATATATTAGTTTTATACTAATCCATGTTGATGCAGATGATGATGATGATGCCACTTCAACTTCTTGCTGAAGATGATGATGATGATGCCACTTTTGCTTCTTGTTGAAGATGATGATGATAATTCCACTTCATCTTGTTGCTGAAGAGGATGATGATGATGATGCCACTTCATCTTCTTGTTGGAGATTATGATGATGATGATGATGTTATTTCATCTTTCATGATGAAGATGATGATGATATTACTTTAGCCTCATGCAAAAGATACTGATGATATTACTTTATCCTCATGCTAAGGAAAATGTTGATGATGTTACCTTAATCTCCTATTGATGAGGATGATAATGCTACTCTAGTCTCATGATATGAACGATGATGATGGGAAAAAAATACGATGATTTATAGATATGTTAGTTAGTGTTCTAGATGTTGTTAATGTTGCTTCCCTCTCTCTCTCTATTGATGATGTTGTAGAATACAGTTCTTGTTAAGGGGGAGTGTCGAAATATTGTAATTGCAAATAGTATTCTATTTATTATTGATGTATTATTCATTATATCAATCCCATTTTGCGGATTGATCATGTCGGGCATTGTAAATTACCAAATTCCCTTTTGCGGATTGGTCAAACCCTAATTGTAATATGAAAATTGAGAAGTTGACCCCCAGGAAAATTAAAGTGGTTCTAACCAAACAAAAAGAGAAGTCGTCCCTGGTAGTGAAGAGACACCTCCTTTCAACACTTTCTAGTTTTTATAAATAAAGGAATCCAGTGCCTCATTTGTTCACTCACTCATTCAATCATCCAGAGTGGAAGTTTGGTAGTTGCAGTTGGAGAAGAAGGAAGAAAGAGAGGCACATTACTTGGGAGAGGATATTCTCTAGTGGCTGGTTATTGTCTTGGCATTGTATTGGATATCTATATGAAGGAATTTTTTGTTGGTTTTTCTCCCCCATGAGGGTTTCCTAGGATAAATGTTGTGTATATTGTGATTGTTTTTTTCTGAGTGATCCTATCTATGCTATGGTTATCTAGTAAATTGAAAAGAAACCTATTAATAGCTTAAAATCTAACATTTTCTACCTTCAACATCGTGTTGGGTGAGGACACCCTTGTTCCTCATCAATTTATCCCGATTTAGATAAAAAATGTCCTTCATTTCCTATAAAACTCTAAATCATGCTAAGAAGTTAAAAAGTAATGGCATACATAGATTGTTAGGCTAAGGGTGTAGTTTCATAACGAGTTGGATATAGATATATATATGAAAGCTATGTATACCTAGAATGAATAGTTGCATTGGAAAAAAAGAGTCTTCAATATGGAAATAATAAGCTACTAGATGATAAAAATGTTAAAGAAAATATTTGTATTGTTGAAAAATAAATAAAGAACCATTGTATAACCCATCCCATGATTTGAAAATATAGATCATTGTATTAATTGATCTTTGAGGTGTTGCAGAAGGCTCGTGAGGCTATGCAGTGACCCTTCAAGATGAAGAGAGTTGACATTTATGACTGCTAGTAGGATAAAGTGTGCTTCTAAAGAAGATGATAGAAGTGTTGATGTGTAGCACTTTCCCCCTAGTTTATAAAAGTTGTTAGAATGACAAAATATTCTAGGAGGAGCATGATACTATAATGAGAAATAAATTTACCATTTGTAACCACATGCGTATGGAAATAATAAACAAAGAAAAAACCTCATGTAATGGGTTTATGGTGTATTTCCAGTGTGATAGATGTGAGTAATGAAGTGCCTCTAAGTGATAATGATTAGTCCATAATTGAGATAAAAATATGATGTACATTCCATGTGTGTAAGAAAGAAACCTCTTTGTCGATGAAAATGATAGTTAATACAATATTGTGTTATGTCGAAAGCAAAGATCGTATCACCCATAAAGTACTTGGGATCCATATAGGAATATAATTCACATATTAAACGTAGTGTGTATTATGTGTTGGTTTGTGTAGGAGATCCATACAATGGGTGTTGTTGCTAGACTATATATTTGGACTAGTGGTTATTGATTTTCTCATGATCAATATGTGGGTGATAGTCAGAGAGTGTGTTGTACCTTGGTTGTGTTGCGATGAGGCCTTAAGGAATGTTATCAACTTGTATGTGGGATTTCATATGAGATATATGTGTACCAAATATGTAGAAGGAGAAAGATAGTGCTCAAATGGTACTGGAAGAAGAGTAGTGCTAAGATTTAAGTACTCAAAAACTAAAAGATTGAATTTGTGATAAGAGTCATCTCATATCTAAAGAGGAAAAATTCATTGGTGAAATCATGTCTACAAAAGTGATTGTTTTGTGTGTTATTGATGGAGAATTCCTTGAAATGGAATAAGAGACTCATTTTTCTAGGATTAATCGGTAACTGTGAACACAAAAAGATCTCCCTAGATCCCACATGGAACTAGAACAAAACAGAACAAAATGCTCACTTCGCCTTAAACTTCATTATCATATGAGCTAGTTTGATGAGGTACAAGTGACATACCTTTTAAATGATGCTTGATCCTCTCTAGTGTCGTCCTTGTAGTTTCTTCCTTGGGTTTGAAGAATAGTAAACCTGTCTAAGAATCACAAACCAACAAAGAGGGAATATATATATATATATATATGTGTGTGTGTGTGTGTGTGTGTGTGTATTCTAATGAAGTCTATGTATATGATCAAGTAATTATACAATAGAAGACGAGATGCTTATATATGGAAGAAATGTGTTATTGTATTAAGTGAATAGAAAGTGGAGAATACAACCTATACCTTGATGTTGCAAGGTCCCCTTTCGATGGTTCTTTTCTTCAACACACACACCTTTGCTCCAAATGCATTGAATAAAGAAGATCCACAATCTGACTTGAAGAACTAAAGAAAAGCTCTCAAGCATAATATGAAGTAGAACTCTCCATACAAATTAAATCTTAACCTATTCAACCTTATCCTTTTCCATGAGAGATCCCTCTTTATATAGTGTGAAAGAGAGATGGATGAGGATATTAGGATGATCCCAACAAAGTAGAGAAGTGAGTAAGATCCAAATCGATCGGAAGCCACCTCATCTTCTAGAAGATTCCCTTATAAAACATTTGTGAAATTTGAATTTTCCAATGCTTTAAGCATCGTCGCACCCTATGGACAAGCAACACACAATGAAATCACAGTACAGGTTTAGAGAAGAGTGCGATGATCAGGCATTGTCGTAGTTGATGCATATAGCAGGGTGTGACGACCTTCCTTTACATGGTTTTTGAAAGAGGAAAGAAAATCACTTTTCCCATGGAGAAAGTCTCTTTTAATATTTTCAGGGAACATGAACACATCTTGCTAGGTGATCAATAAGGTGAAAAAAATAATGTGTAACTGAATTCCCCCAAAGTATGAAGCTAGAACCTATGATAGATGAAATACTTTGTAGAATGTGTGTGTCGAAAAAAAGGAGCGCATCGATTAGGAACCTACAAACAAACAAGGATCTGCATAATATCATACAATTTTTGAGGTAGGCATTCCCATGCTCAGACTATAAGTGAATCTAATCATAAGTGTCAAGTGAGTCATGGCCACTAAACATACACTGTGGATCCATGTCATTATGATTCGACATAGCCACCAGGAATAAATTGTGGATCTATGCTGAAAAATAATTCAAATTCAAATATAGCCACAAGACATACATAATGGATCTATGTGTCCGTACAAATTCATGAATAATCCATCGCAAACTGGACCAAAATGCTAAGATCCAAGGTATTCATTTTCATCGTCTTTAAGTACAGATCTAACCATATGATTATAGGTGTCGAAGTCGAACATTGTAGAAACCACTTGATTACCGGTCATTAATGAAATCCATTAACAAGTGCAAGGGAAATCACCATCGATGTCAATGACTCCCAAGGTACCTTAGAACAATCCAATGAATGTGAATAAATGAGTTGAAGTCGAACACTAGATGGAATCTCCCAATCAGCGGTCAATGATGTGAACCCATTGTTGAAAGCGAAGAAACCTTCCATTGAGGCATGTAGGCTCCAAGGTACTAAATGATTTCTAAGTCTTGTTCTTGGATAATGCGTTGAAGTCAACAGGAAAAGACTCATCATAGGAGGGCCTTGATGTATACCCCATCAATGAAATGAATTATGTAACATATTTGAGGTGGAGAAAAGTATGAATTGATTCATAAATGACACAGGAAGGCCAACATGGTAGAAAATTTATAGCTGCAGATGGTTGACTTGATAGAAGGCTTGTCTAGGTTGGACTTCTCTTGAACATATGAATGACATGACAATTCTCTTGGCAACATTGACTGAAGGAGGACCCAATATATGAACTTGTGGATGATCAAACGAGAGAAGAATCGATTTCCCAACCTGGATATAATGATGAAGGGGGGTGTCATGTTCAAGAGAGACTATTACTGCCACTAACAAAAATACAGAGACACATTTCTTTCTTAATTTTCCCTCACCATTTCTGGCGAGTACCTCTTTATTTTTACGCAAGCTTGAGGAAGACAACATATGCTTGTTGATGTAAGCTCATCCTTCAGACGAGTCCCTTAGAGTATGTTTAACAAACCCTAAGAAGGAGTGGTTTGATCCCATATGGGTCTTTCGATGCTTGTTTAATGAGTCCAAGGAAAGAAAACTTAGTGGTTTTTCATTTTTAGAGAGTCTGAAAAACACTTAAAGAGAACTCCATAAGGTATTTTTTTGTAAATTAATCTCACGAGACCGAAAAAGAGATAACCTACTGCTCATCAGACCTTTTCTTCAAATAATTTTATAAGCGTGAAAATAGCAAGTTCGCTTGGCTATCTTTTCATTTTTAAGGATTGTGAAAAGAGATTAAATGATACTCCATAGCTTCTATTTTTCGTTTCACCATTACGAGTTTGAAAAAGTGACAAAATACTACTTGATTATGTTCTCATGGTTTCACGAGTGTGAGAAAGAATTAAGACTTTTCTCAGTTTTTTCCCTGAAAAACCATAAAAGGATCTATACATGCGACAAATATAAAAAATAAACCAAAAAAGCACACCCTTGTTCCAACGTCTTAGCTCTAAAAATTTTCAATCTGCAAAAATCAATCACATGTAAAGTTTTTAAGACTTTAGGGTTTGGATAAATCATAAAAATAATATAATATAAAAATGAAAAGTGATAAAAGTCAATAAAATAGGTAAAAAACCACATTTTACCATTTTGTTTGTAACTTTACCCAAATATTGCTCCAAAGCCCTTTTTCACCTTGATTTTGAATTATTGATTGTAGAGCACATGGTGGACCATTTCATGAATCATCTTCGCCAAAGAGGTAATCTCCTTCTCCTTCATATTTTCATGGTTTTAAAATTTATTTTCATTCGTTAAGTTTATGTTTTGGGTTTATTTTTTAGGGGCTACCCGTGCATTGGGGTTGTCGCAAATGCCCTATATCGGGAACTGCAATGATACAGGATTGTCATAGGTGAAACTATAGGTAGGGTGCGACGACGTTGCACTGTGCGAATGCATAGGCCCGCAATGACCACATCCCAAAATTTAAAAAGATGAACCCAACAAGGGAAAAACCCCTGGAAACAAATTTATGTTTCTAATCTCATCTTATGGTTCCTTAATAGGATTTCCTCATTTAAGATGTTGGAGTGGCATGGACGAGATCACGAAGAAGAATATTACTTAATCAAGAATGACCCAAGAATATTTATGGCCCTCAGGCAATGTGGCACTACTATAAATGGATAGAATTTCTGAAGCCCTATTGTCATACCACCAATGTTTGATGTCTCTCAACTGCCGCTTATGAGGGCTCAAAAGGCATCGGAAAATATCCCTTGGTTTTTCCGACGTTGGACTATCGTCGGTATTCCAACTCCCCTAACGTCTGACGACCGACGGCCTTTAAAATTTTAATTTCAAAGGACAACCGGAAAAATGCCAACGATGTTCGTCGGTCTACCAAAAAATATTCTGATGTTATCCCACTGACACGACTGACGAGCGTGCTGTAGTTCCGATACTTTGCTGGGAGCGTTTCCCATCAGAAGTTCGACCTGTAGTAGTCGGAAGATTGACGGACCTGAATTATTAAAAAAAAAAAAATGTTGAAAAGAGGCAAGGCATTATTCATCCCATTCTGGTTGCCAAATTATACAAGATCCGAGAGAAAATCATCGGTTGGCTCAAGCTTCAGCAAAGGTAGAGATAGATTGGTTGTTGCAATTGGAAATGGGGCAAAGAAATGGCATGGAATTTATCAAAAGATGATTCTATCAAGTAATAGGGAAAAGAAATGGCATGGAATTTATCAACATTAGTCCCTCATGGCCACATAAATGTATTGTCCATGTTCATACCAAACCAAAATTTATTCACTTGTAGCACCTATGGGATTCACAAAATGGGTTTAGTAACTCTAATCATCTAGTAATACCATTTTTTGAAAGTGGCCTCATTGAATGAAAAATTCTTAGTGTCCTTCCAACTCTTCCAAGCATAAAATTGCAATAAAATAATTTGTTGATTGGGCATGGGATGAAGTTATCTTCCTTACAGGGGATTCCATTTCCACATCCCAAAAGAAACTAATGGATAGCCAAATATTAATTAGGTGGATTATGTGTGGGGATTAGCACATGCCTGAAAGACTTCATCTATTAACAACTTAAACCATTTCAATTTAGTTCCCTGCACACATAATTTAGTGACAAATTGGGCATCCAGGTTGAATTATTCCTTGGTGTATTTACACATGGGATAGATTGCAATCAACTAGCAAGAAAAATGGCCCTCGAGGTTAATAATAAATGATATGATGGAACCAAAACCTCCCCTATTTGTACCATACTTGTGATATAAGCTAGGTTCATCCTTATTGCAACCATGCTTCCTCATAACTTGAAATGCATGGGAGCCATATTCCCCCTCCATAGAAAACCTTGTTAAAATGTGTACATCCTGCACATGTATAGGGTATTCCCATTCAATCCATATGTAATGTCAAAGACTAACAAGTCATGCAACACCACAAAATTATATTTACAGAGAGGTTCAAACATATGCTTCCAAACTATGGCAATGTCACTAGACTCAAATGGAATGTAATCAAGATAGGCTTCATGTCTAGGAACAAGTAATCATCAATGAATTTTTTGTTGACCAGTCTCATTTTATCAACCTTCCAATGCAAATCCTATAAAAATTCAACTCTCAAATCATAGAAATCTATTGGAACTATTTCCTTTTTTCACAGTGTAGCTTTCAGAGCCAAAACCCTTCTTGTCAATGCCTTACAAATCTAATAAAAATAAAACTAGATTTTATCACTCTAAACTCCACAAACTCTCGTCAATGCCTTACCCTTCTTTTCAATGCCTTACCATTGAACTTTTTCCAAGAACAATTTTTTATACCAAGCAACATTCTTCAGAAATATCCTCTTTTGATTTCTAAGGCAAAAAATAAGTTGGTTTTTGTTGGAGAATTCCCTTGTCTTGTATAAGTCTCAGCCATGGACACTCTGATTTTACACCTGAGAAATTAGAAGAGGAGCTTTTTGGCAGAATTCACTTGTCTTGTATAGGTCTCAGCCATGGACTCTCAGGCTTAAAGTGCTTCAAAACCTGCATACAACAATGACCAAATTACTTCAATTGTCACTGAACAACTTCAATAGCTAAATATTGTCTAACCTTTAATAGCTAATTAAACAACTTATAAGTATTTAAACAAATCCATATCGATCCTTATGGGTATGGGGAACAATATCACATCCCAGAAATTGTACAAAAAATTGCAATGGAGGCCAGTTCAGATTTTTTCGGAATTACATATTTAGCCCTAGGAGAATCAAAACAATTTTTAGTATAAAATAGAAATAGACGCACTGCAACTTGATAGCCTTTTGATCCCAAATCCACTTTTCTGTGAATCGATATTAAAACTCTTGGATGGGAATGCCAATGAAAAACATAAGAGGATTTAAAAGATAAATACAAAATAAGGGCCATAACCATACTCTAGCTACAAACACAAAAATTGCGATAGCTACCAACTTTGAAGTAGATATTTATCTTGAGGCGAATCAAAACAATCTTGAGAATAAACCATTGTAACAATCATTGATTTTTATCAACACAAAATTAAAGCACAAAATCATTTACAAAATCCAAATGTCACTTATAGCTCAACTTCAGTGTACAAAATAGAAATTGACGTGTTACAACTCGATAGCCTTTGACCACATTGGACAGGGCCGCTATTAAAAAAAAAAAAAAAAACAGGTTTTTAAAAGAAGAAAGGAGAAACAAGGAAAATTCTATAACTAGACCATATAATAGAATAAGCTTTGCAATTTCAACATATGGCCAACATATACAATTGAAAACCAGCTAATCACTAAATATTGTCTAACCTTCAATAGCTAATTAAKAAWTTATATAACTATGSGATTTATGAAACATYACTTTGGAGATTATAAAAGAAAAATACACCCTTCAAAACAATGATGCATCATATATATAATTAAAACTTCTAGACCAAACCCCTTATTTGTGCTAGTTTCACCTCTGAGTTACAGTGCCATGAGTTGCTTCATGCTCAATAGTCTTTCCATCAGGACAAACCTGGACAAAACAACAAAATCCAAGATTATTCAATGGACGTATTTAACCTCCAGGATATTCCTACTCAAGATAATAGATCGCTACATTGGACAATCTAGAAAATTAAATAAAATATGTATTTTAAAAAAAATATTCAACTGCAATTATTTACTATACGTTAAGATGCACTAAATTGAGAATGTCAAAACATACCTTACAATCATTACAAGCACCTTATCAGCCTTTTTTTGGAGTATCCCCTCATCATCCTAGATTCAAACATTGACTTACTCACTGAGAACAAACTACAAACGTGATAGTTATAGAACTAGAAATAACTCATGAATGGGCTCCTCTTGGTTTGAAGAATAATTTATTGCAGCCATCTAATCTTGCAGCAAAACTCCCTTGATCTGACGGAGCAACAATGAAGTCAACATTAGCTTTGTTGTTGCTGTGGTGGATCGAGAGAGGTTTGGTCCAAGATTAGCCAATTCCTAATTTATTCTCGACTAAACAGGGCCAACCACGTGAAGGTGGAAGCTCTTATGGCCCCTGCCCCCCCCTCACATCACTGTCAATTCCCCAATACCCAATCTAACTGATATATTTAGGGTAAAAACTGAAGTAGACAGAAATTTGATATTTTTTCTCACAATATGCTTACTATAGATCAGATCTAAACATAAGGGTAAAAAGAAGATAATAGAAATATAAAAAAAAATTCATATCACATCAAGAAGATAACCATTGATAGAAGGTGAATATCAATTCATAATCTGAACATACTATGAAGATAGGTACTGTTGTAAAATAATTCATTGATCTTCAATATGAAACTGAACAATGAACATAATAAATAACAATAGTAAAAGAGATAGGGTTATAAACTTACCTAAGTGTGGAAAACCCCATAGATGTACTCAGTAAAGGGAGAAGTGTTAGGTACTTACCTGAGGGAAAACCTTACCAAGTGAGAGAGAGATGACCAGCAGGAAAAAAAAATCACAACAGACCCCAAAAACAAGATGACCTTAATCAATCAAAGAACCCTTAGAGACCAATGTTGCCTTGTAACTATCCACTTTGGGTCACGTTTCTCTTAACACATTAGACAAACTATGGAGGGTCACGACAGCCTTCCTTGAGGCATGCCACACAAAACAGAGGTACAAAAGAGGTCACAAGAGGTAGAGGCAAGCTGACAGTGCCAAGGTTAGGATGCAGCAGGGTCAAGGCAACCACAACAAGGCTATAGAGGGGTAGCTACAGGTTGAAAGCACCAAGGATATGCTGTGACAGGGTCAAGACTATCGAGGGGCAGCTACAGGCTGATAGTGCCAAGGATAGGCTATGGTAGGGTCAAGGCAGCCACAAAAAGGCTGTTGAGGGGAAACTTCAGGCTGACAGTGCCAAGTTTAGGCTGCGACAGGGTCAAGGCAGCCACAACAAGTCTGTCGCGGGGCAGCTATAGGCTGACAACACCAAGGATAGGCTGCGACAGGGTCAAGCTAGCCACAACAAGGCTGTTGAGGGGAAGATACAGGTTGACAATGCCAAGGATAGGCTGCAACCAACACATAAGAGGGGGAACCTAGCCATAATAAGGGTGACCAAAATATACAAGTCAACAAGAGGGGCTTAACCGATCACAAGATAACATCATAAAGGGTCATCTCTCTATCAAAAGGTTGAATCATAATGTGGGGGTGTCATCCTCATACAAAGGGGGTTTCCACACTTTGATGTGGGATTTATAACTTCTAGTCTAATCCAAGAGTTAAATGGTCAAAGGCAAAGAAAAATAACACTATCTACTAGATAATATGCATTAAAAATATTCAAAAAATGTCACGGAAAAGTAAATTTATCTAGAACTCATTGAAAGGAAAAGAAAAAAAAAAGGTATGCAAGACCTTAATATTGACAGGCATATGTGAATTTTTTTTTTTATAAATGATCGGTATTATAATATTATACATCAGTACTAGGTTTTTTTTTTTTCTTTGCACGACTACCTGCTAGTTTCCTAAGTATTTGATCGATATCTGTGTCATCTTCTTTTACTGTGTGATCTTATATTGTTGATTGTCCTTGCATTCTCGCACGCATTTCATTCCTTGTCATGTACTCATGGCATTGAGGTAGCAGATGTGGGTCATTGCCTACAACAACAAAAAATATTAAATGTATAGGGCAAGTTATTGAATACGATTGATTTAGTTCATTAATAAGAAAAATTACGACTGGAATGTAATAATTTACCTACCTTGTGCTCCTCTTCTGTTAGAGGATCTCAATGTATGTCATGCAACTCTACCACTGAAACCACAAAATTTGTAAGTAGACAATCACAATTGAATTAGTAAAAAGAAAACATAGAATCACAAAATTCATAAGTACGAAACTATTAAGTTATATATGATTAATATACAACCATATTACCATCATGGATCTCATGTGCAACAACATCATGGGGTTGCACCGACCCAGTTATGTTAGGATTAGGTTGCACCTCACCTTTGGGAGGTTGCACCTCACTGTCAGGAGGTTGCACCTCACTTTCATGGGGCTGCACGAAAGCACCATCTTGTGGTTGCTCTATACTATCAACAAATTGTTCTGTAGTACTATTGATGGGCTCGGTAATATTGCTGCTCCCCTGCTATAAATAACAAAGAAACATATAAAATTATTGGACGATATCAAACGCGAATGTGATGCCAGCTTCGTGTTGATGATGTGTTTCCAGCCTCATGCTGTGATGATGTGTTTCTAGCCTCACGCTGTGATGGCAACTTTGTGTTGATGATGTGTTTCCAACCTAGTGTTGTGATGCCAACTTCATAATGATGATGTTGTGTTTCCATCTTCGTGTTAATGATGGTTTACATGATGAATTGATGATGGAAGAAACTGGGTGTGTCAGTCAAATTTGAGTCCAAAAACCCTCCATTACGACGAGATTCTCTAACCAATTTAGAGAGTCGTTGCCATGATAACCTACCTCCATTATGATGTTTACATCTTTCAATCCATACATTCATCCAGTCAATATTATTTGCAATGTATAAATGAAGTGCATCCCACTCTTGAGCAACTGAATAAAAAAAAACATAATTCACCAATATTAAATATTAGTTATAATGTACAATATGAAGGTAATTATAAATATTTATAATTTATGAAATAAATTATATTAATATATTAATGAGTATGATCATATACACAAAAAATGAAACTTTATATGTATTATTAATAT
>ML809643.1:46584-71823 GCA_009831015.1 Picea engelmannii | reverse complement strand
TTCACATAACTTGTAATGTATGGATGGGAAAAACACATCGACACTAACATTAATAATTTATGAAATAACATAATGAAATTATATTGGATGAATAGCATGCTTGCCTGTTTATCTTTCAAACCATGTGCTAAATCAATTTCCTAATGCGCAAGATTGGTATCTCCATTATGATGAGCTTCTATAACCAATGTAGACACCCCTTCCCATGATAACCTACCTTCATGTGGTATGCATCTATCAATCCATACCTTCATCTAGTCAAGATTGTTTGCAATGTATATATGTAGTGCATCCCACTCTCGACCAACTGTATAAGAAAATCATAATTCACCAATATATGTTAGTTAGAAAGGTATAAAATATTAATAATTGATGAAAGCATACAAATTAAATAAGTACGATACACATAAAAAGGAAAAGTCATATATATTATAGACCTAATTACCTTTCACTTTCATCATTCTACCTTTCCCCGACAGGTGCTCACCTTCAAATTTTTTAATGGAGTTGACATCCCAAATGCGATTCACATGCATATTTGTGGCTAATTTAGGAAGATATTGACTAATATACACCATCGATTGATATAGAATATATCCCTCCACCATAGAACCTTCGAGGCCTGCTCTTTGTCTAACCAAAGACTTTAATGATTTCAGGTGCCTCTCCACCATCCACATTGACCTTGTGTGTACTGGTCCACACAATTCAATCTCCTCAACTTGGTGTATGAGGTAGTGTTCTTGTGCATTGAAAAATGTTGGAGGTAAATACTTTTGCATTTCACACATTAGCCAAGGAATTTCTCTCTTCCAATACTTTATCTCTTCTTGATGGATTTATTTCAATGACAACCATCTATAGTCGATGTTGCAAGCAAGTACCATGTTTCAACAAAACATATAAATTAATATATTACATTATAAGTAAAATCTATGTCATTAAGAACTTGAATAACAATTTGGAAAAAACAATTTGCATATAATTTACTACTTACCTCGTGTATTTGCCAAGATGATATATAACTTGTTTGACATTGTTGTCAAAGTGGTCTGGGAGAGATAGAGGTAGAACATATTGTAACAAT
Organism: Picea engelmannii; assembly: GCA_009831015.1. Lineage (NCBI taxonomy): Eukaryota > Viridiplantae > Streptophyta > Pinopsida > Pinales > Pinaceae > Picea > Picea engelmannii. Next base: position 70,736 of record ML809643.1, on the reverse strand, counting down.
TAGAATTGATTGTTATTTGATTCTAAAGTACAATAAAAAAAAAACTAAAAATATGTATACTAATATAAATATATATATAGAAAAATAATTACCTTAATGAAGGTATGCCAATCATGTGTTTTTACCCCACCAAATTCACCTTTCATTGTTAAGATATTATTTATGTTTGAAGAAAAACCCGTGGGAAATTTTATTCTCCGAATGACCTCTTTTACATCATTTCTTTGTTTCTCTATTAATAACCAGGGAAGGCTATTTGGATCTCCGTCGCTATTTGATTGGATCCCACTTTGCATTGCATGATTGACTTCCTGAATGTCACTGCAAATCTTGATGACTTTTTATTTATCCCTCCTACCATCTATGATTCGCCATAATGTTTCTGTCACATTCTTCCTGATATGCATTGTATCAAACAAATGAGCTATTTTTAGGTCCTGATAGTAGGGAAACCTCATGAATTGAGAGGGATAACTTTTCATTCCTCGTGGGAGCCCATTGTTAATACCTTCATGACATTGATGAAGCATAAAATAAATTCAATAAAATAAAAAATCATAGCATTACATATACAATATTACATAAAATAATTGCAATATACCATCTCGACGACTTTTGTTATATTCCAACTTCCATAGGTGAGGTGTCATTCTTCGTGGTTTTAATCCAGTCTCATCTTTCTGATTGAAAATATGTTTTTCAATAGTACGATACTTATGGTTCTTAGAGAGGAAGTGCCTATACTCATCAAACACCTCCTTTCATAAAGTTTTTGAAAGCCAAGATTTGATCTTAGGACCACAAACTGGACATGCAAATCTACGCTTTGTTTGAAGACCTGCAAAAGTTGGATTAATAATTATGTCAATTATATGAAGGGGATAATTTAAATAAACATGCAGCATGGTATCTTCAAATAATTATATACTATAATTAAAGTGAAATGGATCATTACATACCACAAAAATGTGTTAGTCCTAGGGCATCATGTACTGTCCATACAAGTATTCCATGGAATTGAAATTCCTTCTGCCTTATTAGTTTGCAAATGTCATACATAGTGAGGCTGACCCATAACTTTAGTAACTCTTCGATGAGAGGCTCGATATATACATTCATATATTTAACCTGGTACTTACCTAATAGTTTAAAATTACACATAATTACTAATGTGATGTGCATATATAAGTAAATAAATAAATAGAAGATATTATGCAACAAGAAATACAAATGAAATCTTACATTCGGAAAATTAATGATAACATTACATACCTGGAACAATCATTGTCAACATTATGTGCTCCCTCTTTATTGACATCCAAGGAGGAATGTTATTGTTGATAAAAAAAATTGGCCACACTAAGTAAATAGACCCGAGCTCCCCAAATGGATTAACACTGTCAGCGACCAATGAAATCCCAACATTACGAGGTTCATCTTTAAAAACTGACCATTTTTCCTCAATTTTCTTAAATGCATAACCATTTACAGGCATTCAAAGAACACCATCTCCACTTCTATTATGTGCATGGTAATCCATAAAATATGCTATGCTTTTACACTAGAACAATCGTTGCAAACTTGGAATTATGGGAATATGACGAAGAACCTTACGAGGCACCTTTTTTGTTAGTTGATCGGTTCGATATCTACTGGTTTGAAATTGTGGGCATTCTGTTTTCGACGCATGTTGTCCATAGTATATAATATGATCATTGGGACATGCATCTATAGCTTGATACTCCATTCCATTTTCTTTCATAATGGCATTTAAATCTCGGTATGTGCGAGGTAAAATATTTGACGATGGTAACAAAAATTCACCTAACAATCTACGACATAAAAAATAAGTAATTAGTGTAGAGAATGTTATACTTTGTAAATATTTAATTTTTATTTCAAACATTGATTAAAACTAAAAACAAGAAAAAAAAATCAACCTTTATGTATACGTGATGATGAACCATATTACATACCTTAGGATCTGTGTCATACAATTGTTTGACAAACTATTCAAAACCTTTAAGTTCACCAACAATAATGTAGCAGAAAGAATATTTTCTTTTGAAACTTCATAAAGTGGATTTTTTTCCTTCTCTAGCAGAGGTACGTCAAGATCACCAATGTCCTCATCATCATCCTCATCTGATCGAGTGACCAAGTCTTGGATCAATTCATTTGTCCCATCGTCTTCAAATATTTTGTTATTATTGTCATCTTCTTCCATAGGATCATTAACTTGATCTTCAATATTCGGCACTCCAAATTCATCGACACCTTGTAGTACAACAACATTTCTACTAGTACATGGCATGTTCGGATGCTTGGGGGGCCAGCCTGACTTTATAATTACAAACAGTCATGCAAAATTACTGTACTGCATAAGAAATATTTAAACAATATAAAATTTTATAAATACAATAAATAATGAATACAAAGATATAATAATGAATATATAGTTTACCAAGGGACGATATTCATTCAGTCCACCTTCAACGTGCCCATGGGTTCTGCAATGTCTTACAACTATTTGTATTAAAATTATTCTGACTTTTGTGCTCCTGCATTTAGAGCAAGGGAAATAACATATCTCGTCACCTTGTCCATAATATCTCCACATTCTTCACCACAACCAAAATATTGAGACAATTATGTTATAAAGTTCAGTGATGATGTGCTATATCTATTTGATTCTTGAAATGCAATAGACCAAACCATACAATATATTTTACCACATAAGCTTCAAAGCTTCGCCATAACCAAGTAACATAATAAAATGACATAATAGAACTAGGGTATGAGATCAAGTCACATATAAGCATGGAAAAATTAGCATGTTCACAGATGACATAAAATATACATAATCGTATAAGGTTATAAAATATTGAAGGAGACTAAAGAAAAAAAATATTTAACTAACCTTCAAAGTCTAAAATCCTCTTGCACGCCTTGAACAATGATCACAAAACTAATCTTTGTAGATCAAAGATTAGTTCGATCTCTTAATCAACAAGCAAACCTTCACATAAAAATGAAGATTAGCATATCTATAACACATAAAAGATGTCGCAACTATAGAAAATTAGTCGAAATTCGGTTTGAATTAACTAATTTATAGATTCGTCATCGTCAGAATTCCGACGATTATAAACCTAAATTAAGGTTGACCATTTCGAAGTCGATGACCATTATGTTGACCTACAAATGACTATATTAAAGTGTCGGAACTAGGCATTGTACATCCGACGACCTTAGAACATGTCAGAAATCCGAGGTTATCGGGACTAATTTAAAAAAAAACAGTAAAATTTCATTTTTTAAATTTTGTTTCGACAAAAAAATTGATTTTATCACAATCATCGTAATAGTTCATTGATTTTGTAGCCTATATGTAATAGTGTGGATTACTAAAATTCTTTAATATTCAGGGCATGAGATCTCAATTGAGACTAGTGGAGTACTTGGTTCACATGTGGGATGTGAACAAGAAGGAATTTCACATGGGTTCCCACACACTCACCATAGATATCGAGGATATCTATTTCCAGACAGGACTATATCGTTGTGGTTCACGGGTGACAGTTACAGGTAGTAGGGGTGGCAGTGAGTCCATGGACTACTACACCTGCCATCATTATGTGCAAGGTACTAAGAAACATAACAACAAAGTAGTTGTCAAGGATGTTTGATATTTTCCTTTGCGGACCATCCTGTATACTATCACTCACATGGTAGGGAATGAAACTCCTCATATGGTTCTGCAGATTCATTTTCAGTATTCAATAGAATGTATGGAGCCTAGAGTCTTGAATTGGTGCGAAGGGGTCCTGAAAAGAATGAAGAAACAACTTACCAAGTGCTGAAATGGTGGGTTGAGACAATTTGGATATGGGTCTATTTTGGTACCCTTCTTCCTGGAGAGAGTTCATGTCCTACGCTTACAAGTGGAGTGGGGCATACCCACTCCATAGGATCCAAGGATGAATAGGTGGGTAGATCTCATGGCCCGACATGGAGGTGTTCTCATCATCGTATATGACGATGTCTTCTTTCAGTGATTGAGGACTCAACTACTCATGGTTGAAGATTATGTGTATGTCAGGGTAGACTTCTGTGGAGATCCAGATTTGGATCTTCCAGATGGGTCCCAATCGGGGCACATATGTAAGAGGGAAATTTTTTTTATATAATGTTTTTGTTATTTTAATGATATAACATGTTTTTTTTCGATATTTATCCGATGACTTAATCAAATTCTCTAATCAATGCATATGTGAGACCCTATCGGTTGTCAGGATCATCTCCCACCCAGAGGTGTGGAGATAGAGGTGTTATAGAAGGAGTGGCTACCACAGACCTTGAGGTTGTAGAATAGAACCTGGAGGGACTGACCATGCAGGTCCCTAACGCTACTATGGATGAGCTCCCTAGGCATTATCGATGACACACAGTGTGCATATCTACTTCCATCGGTCGAATGCTTTGTAGAGTAGCACATGAAGTCGCTTGTTATAGCGAAAAACATCCTTGATGATTTTTTGGTATGAAGCCATGAGCTTCACATTTTTGATATTTTGTTCTTCGGAAAAAAATAATGTGACATCCCCCAAAAATAAAATATTTTTATTTTTGTGTGCTGGAAATTTATTTCCATTTTTGACAAATTCGAATCTGGAAATTTTTTTCCATATATGGAAATTCTGAATTTCGAATTTAATAATTGTATTTAATTATTGTGACTATTGGGCAGAGATCCATTTGGAATCAACTAACTATTTGACTATGACACTTGTATCACAACATAATATTTATATTAACTGCAGGAGGACAAATGGAACAACCATGTTAAAAAATCAGTTGACCATGACTCCATGAGTGGGGAACAAGTTGGAACTGCCTCTGGGCTGATGATTACAAGTGGAAAATCAGAGATTTGGCCACTGGAAGCCCCTGAAAATTAAGCATTAAGAAAGCTGTGAAAATCCCCAAAGGAGGGAAAAGACCTGGGCAAAAATAAATAAAAAATAAAAAATGGATAAATAGCATATGCAAGGAGGCAGGACACTGCCAAGTATGCTGGGAAAATATTTTTGATCTCTCTTGTTGTTATGAACACTACGAATTGAGTGTGAGGCAAGAGGATCCTACTGAAAACAGATTTGTCTTGTTGTTATGAGCACTGTTGAGTAAGTGTGAGGCAAAAGGATAGTTGTTGGAATTGAAGGACGTTGCTGAGGAGGAGTTTCCAAGTTCACCCTCATGGATTGATGGTCAGGCTAGGGGGTAAATTGGGAAAGTGGCCTTGGCTACCCTGTTCTATGGTTGGGAGGAATGTGGTTGTTCCCTTTGTCCTCCTACAGATTGGATTCATATATGTTGATCTACCCCTCTTAATTATGAATGGCTATGTTTTTATTTCGATATCATATTAAATTCAAACTTGAATGATGTCCATTCTCTGTCTGAATGATTTTTCTGATGCATTGTATTGATTAAATCAAAACTGTAACGTTTTCCCACTTTTGTTTGTTGTGGAGAATATATGTGAAGGAAATATGTAATTATATTTCTATAGGTAAGTAAGGAAAGGAGGAGATTAATGACAATGAGGCAGATCCTCTTTGTAGATAAATCCCCAGGAAACCAAACTCAGATCCCTCAGAACATCATTTATAATGACCAATCTCTGATGGAATGATATTCTTAATCATGTATTTACAAAGATGCACAGATCTAGTACTGTTGACATTTAATGCATTGATTAAAAGAGGCTCTAAGTGAATATTATATAATTTACGTTATACAAAAAAATTTATCCTTTGTGCCCTTCTATGCATGTAAAATTCCTAAGTCCATAGGCTTTCGAAATTCTGTGAGGTAAAGGTATATCGTATCCTTCTACACCTTCTGTCTCCCAGAAATGAAAGTAAGAGAGTTCTCCCAGAAAACGAAAATCAAGAGTACCCACAAAGGATAAAGAGTGGGGAATGATGAAAATAGTGTGAAGAGTTACAGTAGAAGCAAAGTACTCTCTTCCTTTGCATTTTGATTGAATTGTTACCTTGATTCTCTTCAACAGGAAAACTTAGTCCAACTTTTTTTTTGCATTTCAGAAGTTGGTTACATAATAGGTTTGGGGAACTTGAACTAATGAAGTTAAGAATCCTGAAACCCCGAAATGCACGTCCCACCTTCTCTTTTTTTGCATCTTTTCGAAAGTTTGTTTATGTTGGAGGTTTTGCAATTGAAACCCCGACACCCCGAATCCCAAAATCCTGAAGTGTTGGTCCCACATCCTTTCACCTTTTAGAATTTGAGAGTTGTTGTGTGCTGTTGTTTGGTAGTTGCAAACCCCAAAACTCTGAATCCTGAAATCTTGAAGTGTTGGTCACACATCCTTTCACCTTTCGGAATTCAAGAGTTGTTGTGTGTTGTTGTTTGGTAGTTGCAAACCCTGAAACCACGAATCCTGAAATCCCAAAGTATTGTCCCACATCCTTTCACCTTTCGAATTCGAGAGTTGTTGTGTGTTGTTCTTTAGTAGTTGCAAACCCTGAAACCCCGAATCTTGAAGTCCTGAAGTGTTTCTCCCACATCCTTTCACCTTTCAGAATTCAAGAGTTGTTGGGTGTTGTTGTTTGGTAGTTGAAAACCTTGAAACCCTGAATCCCGAAATCCCGAAGTGTTGTACCACATCCTTTCACCTTTCGAACTAGGGAGTTGTGTGTTGTTGTTTGGTAGTTGCAAACCCCGAAACCCCAAATCTTGAAATCCCGAAGTGTTGTCCCACATCCTTTCACCTTTTCAGAATTCAGGAGTGGTTGTGTGATGTTGTATGTTGAGTATGGAAACCATGAAACCCCGAACCCCGAAATCCCTAAATGTGGGTCTCACCTTTTCCTTTTTCGCATTTCGGAAATTTGTTTATATCGATGTTTGGACACCGGAACTCACAAAGTTTCAAACCCTGAAATCTCGAAGTGCGGGACCCACCTTTCCCTTTTTTCACATTTTTGAGGTTTTTATATGTTGTTGTTTGGGCACTTGCACTCACGAAATCTCGAACTCCGAATTCCTGAAGTACTGATCACCTTTCGCAATTTTTGGAGTTGTCGTGTGTTGATGATTGAATTTTGTATTCACAAAAATCCTGAACCCCGAAACGTCGAAATGCTCAGCATATTTTCGCAATTTCGGGAAATGTTTTGTGTTGATGTCCAGCTCTTGTACCCACGAAACCCTGAAATGCTGGCCCATAGTCGTTTTGTATTTCGTATTTCAGCAAATAATAGGGTCCTTTGTTTTATTCGGCACTTGTGATCACTGGAACCCGATTGACCTTTGTTTCTTCACAAAGTTGTAGGAACATAGTAGGAATTATTGTTATAGGAACAACTCAAATACTATAATGAATGGACTGGTAGGAAATGTGGGAGGATCTTCATTCAGGATAGGAGTATAATAATAACAATTCATATTATAGGTCTCTGTGTACGGGGCATGACCAATACCTAAATTATTATATGGAGAAGATATATATATATGCTTAATTGTAGGTAGAATTAAGTACTGATGTTAATAGAGAGTTAAAGCGAATTTTCTATAGTAAAATGATAATATTCGCCTTACGCGCACACATAGCAGACCGTCAGGTCACCTACTATTCGAGCAGTCATAAAGATCCAGACTTGCAATCACAAGCGTAACTAAGTGTGCATAACTGATTACTTTGAACTTGTGTAATAACGCCATTATGGATCGAATTGAATCTTACCTGCTCTTAAACTCTAAGCTTAAACAAAGTTGAATTATATCATAGAATTTTTTTTTTTTTTTGGTAAATTTGAGGTTCGTTACATATGTTATTAGAGGAAAAGTTACAACACTGGGCCTGAACAGGGCCACATTGATTTCTTAGTATATATTTTGATTTATGAAAAAACTAATAAATCTTGTGGATTACAAACAGAAAGCTCTTCTGTTTTGTGTTGAAAAATGGAAGCTCAAGAAGGTGTAGAAATCAGGGTGGAAGAGAATCTGCAACAAGGACCTCCTGGAGATCCAAGATAGAATAGTGATGGAAACTTACCCATGGAGGTGCTGGAAACAATGAGGAACCTTATTGTTGAACTACAGGTTTTCAAGGCCAACAATGAAAAATTGAAGAAGGCACAGCAGGAACAACAAGATATAAATGAAGTCCTGCTACATAGTATAGTAACCAAGAAAAGTCCAACAGATAATAACCATGAGGAAGAGGTTAAGGGCCTCCAAGAATTCTGGTGCTAAAATAGAAAAAGAAGACAGTTCGTCTGAAAGGACACCTTTAGCTGAAGACAAAACCATACCAGACAGAAAAAGAAAACAAACAGATCAACTTGAAGGAGAATTTAAAAATATTAAACCAGCTACTTTTGATGGAGAATCCAGGACAACAAAAGAAGCCGAGGCATGGTTGTTGGAAATCAAAAAATACTTCCAAATCTACAACTATTCCAACAACATGAATGTCAGAATGGCCATCTACAATCTAAAGGGGAACGCTAGCATTTGGTGGGAGGACCTGAAATTGGCCAAGGGCCTAAAGGAGAAACAATTGGAATGGTACGACTTTAAGAAGTATTTTAAGGAACAATACCTTTCTGAAAGTTATTATGAAAAGAAGATGAAATAATTCTATGAGTTACGAATCAGACAAATGATGATGGAGGACCTTATAAATAAATTTTTGGAACTACTAAGGTTCGTACCATACATTCGGGAGGATAAGGTAAAAATCCAGGGATTCCTAAATTGTTTACCACAGTCCTATAGGGACAGAATTGAGTTTGACAACCCCAAATCCTTGAGTGAGGCATTCAGGAAAGAACGAATGTGCTATGACTAGTATAAACAATGGGTAGAGTTTCCCAATACATGGAAGGATAAGAAGCAATATGGAATAAACTCGTGGAAGAAGGGATATCAGCCAGCTCCTTATCGAAATGCAGCAAAAAGTTTCCCAAGGAAGGATTTTCACTCCAATCATCCGAATACGCAAGGTAGCGGTAAACCGGTAAACATGGGATCTAAGAAGTTTGGGGAAAACTCCCACGAGCCATTAAAGTGTTGGGAGTGTGGAGAGCCTCATCTAAGGAGGAACTATACATGTTTAATTGCAACAAACAAAACTATTGTTCACAATTTGCAGGAAGCCTCGACAGTGGGTGACATGGACATAAGTCTGCATCAGATAAATGCAGCCATAGATGGTCGATAAGCTGACCACCAGTCCTCGATGGTAGAAGTTGAAGGTAAAATCCATGACACTTGAATTTCTGTTTTAATTGACCCTAGAGCTACGTTAAGTTATATTACTCCCGATGTAGTAGAGTCGAATAAACTTAAGAAACAAAATCACGAAAAATCTTGGCTTCTACAACTAGCGATGGGTGCTAAAAGAAAGGTAGTTAACTTTATTTCTGACCTTGAATTCATCTTAGATGGTTAAAAGATAAGGACCAATCTAAACATCCTACCACTAGGGTCTTATGATATGATTATTGGGATGAATTGGTTGGAACAACACAAAGTAGTACTAGATTGTTATACAAAGATACTTAGCTATAAAGATAATTTTGGCACTGTTAGAACAGTCCAAGGCATACCAAAACCTGTATCAATCAGACAAGTTCAACGATGCAACTCAAGAAATGTATTAGAAAGGGATGTCAAGTTTACACCATCCAAGTGATGAATCTATTAGAAAAAGAATATAAGCCCAAGTTAGAATACTTTGTTGTCCTACGTGAATTCAGAGACATGTTTGTTGAGGAGATACCAGAAGTACCTCATAGGAGAGAAATAGATTTATCCATAGACTTACTACCCGGATCAGCCCCTATCTCAAAAGCACCCTACCGAATGAGTCTACCAGAACTGACAGAATTACAAATACAGTTACAAGAATTGTTGGACAAAGAGTATATCATACCAAGTGTCTCACCATGGGGAGCACCAGTCCTCTTTGTGAAAAAGAAATATGGTACTCTAAGACTAGGTATCGATTATAGACAACTGAAAAAAGTAACCATTAAGAAAAAATACCCCTTACCCAGGATAAATGATCTGTTCGATCAAGTTGGGGGGGGCAAGATCTTCTCAAAATTGGATTTAAGATCTGGTTATCATCAAGTTAGGATAAAGGACCAAGACATAAACAAAATAGATTTTCGAACAAGATACAGACACTATGAGTTTGTGGTCATACCTTTCGGACTCACTAATGCACCAACCACATTTATGTGCTTAATGAACAACATTTTCAGCCAGTACTTAGACAAGTTCGTAGTAGTATTTACTAACGATATTCTGGTCTATTCTAAAATAGAGGAGGAACATGATGAACACTTATGAATAGTTCTGCAAACACTAAGGAAACACAAACTATACGCAAAATTTGACAAATGTGATTTTTATCAAAAAGAAATACAATATTTAGGACACGTCATTTCCTTGGAAGGTATTGTCGTAGACTCGGAAAAGATAAAATCCATTATGGGATGGCCAGTGCCTATGGATGTGGAAGATATCCGATCATTCATGGGAATCACCGGATATTATCGTAGATTTATAGAAGGGTTCTCCAAGATAGCCTACACTATCATGTCACTTTAAAAGAAAGGGACCAAGTTTAACTGGTCGCAGAAGTGTCAATATAGTTTTAACAAGTTAAAATAATTATTGACATCGACGCCCATCTTGAAGGTAGAAGACCCAGATAAAGACTTCACAGTATGCGTTGATGCAAGTAAAGAGGGACTAGGTGGTGTTCTAACTCAGGAAGGGCACGCAATTTGTTATGAGTCTCAGAAATTAAAGGAACACGAGCGAAATTACGTCACTCATGAATTAGAATTGGCAATAGTAATACATGCCTTTAAAATGTGGCGACACTATATAATGGGCAGAAAATTCTTACTATTGACAGATAATAGCGGGGTGAAATATCTGTTTAACCAACCAGACCTTAATGAAAGACAATCAAGGTGGCTAGCCTTCCTGAGAAAATTTTACTTCGAGGTCAGACATATCAAGGGTAAGGAAAGTAAAGTAGCAGATGCTTTAAGTCGCAAAATCCATGGGTTATTTGAGATAAACATCAGCAGGGCAGAAAGTGATCTGGAACAAAGAATAAGGACGAAAGGTATCAATGATGCAAATTACACTAAGATAATGGCAGAATGTCAAAATAGTATCGCAAACTCAGATAAACCAGATATAAGTATCGATAAGAAGGGACTATTAAGATTTAAAAACAAACTTTACATACTAGATTCAACAGAGTTAAAATTAACTATTCTAGATGAAGTGCATAAGAAACCATACTCTGGCCATCCAGGTTACCAGAAAACAATAACATCACTCAGAAAACTATTTTACTGGCTTAATATGAAGGGCGAAGTAGCAGAGTACTTGGCTAGGTGCCAAGATTGTCAGCAGGTTAAGGCTGAACACCAGCATCCAACCGGCCTATTACAACCGTTACCAATACCAGAATGGAAATGGGAGACCATATCGCTAGACTTTATAATAGGTTTGCCTAAAACTCAGAAACATAATGATTCAATCATGGTTGTAATCGATAAACTCAGTAAGTCTGCACACTTTATTCCAGTAAAGTCTACTTTTAAAGCTATTAACATTGTTGAAATATTCATGATTTTTTTTTTTAGACTGCATGCTATTCCTAAAATGGTGATTTCAGATAGAGACGTAAAATTCACATCCACTTTTTGGAAGGAATTGTTTGCAGGGAAAAATACTAATTTGAATTTCAGTATGAGTTATCATCCACAAATGGATGGACAGACCAAAAGGACAAACCAAATCATAGAGGATATGCTCTACATGTATGTAAGAACAAAACTGAACAAGTGGGAAGACTACCTACACTTGGTAGAATTTGCATTTAACAATGGGTGCCAAACTTCGGCTAATTTGAGCCCTTTCAAAATATTGTACGACATAAAGTGTACAAATCCAATTAGTTGGGATAACCCGGCTGATAGACTCATTGTTGGACTAGAGATGCTCCAAGAAATGGAGAACATGGTAAAAAGGGTACAACAGAACTTGAAAGAAGCACATGACATACATAAGAGCTATGCAGATCATAAAAGAAGACACTTGGAATTTCAAGTGGGAGACCATGTTTATTTGAAGGTCAAAGCCCAAAAAAGATTGCTGAAGTTGGGGAACTGTTCCAATCTAGCACCGAGGTTTTGTAGGCCCTTCAAGATACTAGATCGAATTGGACCCGTAGCATATCAACTTGCACTTCTAGCTAATCTAAGAATTCATAATGTATTTCATGTTTCTTTGTTGAAAAAGTATATTCATGACCCTAATCATATGATTGATTGGAACTTGGTGCAGGTGGAACCTGAGGGCGAGTTCTAGGTGGAACCCCTACGCATTCTAGACTAGAGAGAAATAGCACTTCAAAACAGAGTCGTCGTTGAGGTAAAGGTGCAATGGAAGAACTTTAGTCCTGAGGAGGCCACTTGGGAATTGGAGGGAGATTTGTGGAAATCTCATCCAATCCTATTCTAGGAAAGGAACGAACACTGAGGATAGTGTTTTACTGAAGGGGGAAAGGATGTGACATCCCCCCAAAATAAAATATTTTTATATTTGTGTGCTGGAAATCTATTTCCGTTTTTGGCAAATTTGAATCTGGAATTTTTTTTTCCATTTATGGCAATTCTGAATTTTGAATTTAATAATTGTATTTAATTATTGTCACTATTGGGAAGAGATATGTTTGGACTCAAATAACTATTTGACTATGACACTTGTATCACAACAAAATATTTATATTAACTGGAGGAGGACAAATGGAACAACGATGTTAAAAAATCAGCTGACCATGACTCCATGAGTGGGGAACAAGTTGGAAATGCCTCTGGGCTGATGAATACAAGTGGAAAATCAGATATTTGGCCACTAGCAGCCCCTGCAAATTAGGGATTAAGAAAGCTGTGAAAATTCCCATAGGAGGGAAAAGACCTGGGGAAAATAATAATAATAAAAATGGATAAATATCATATGCGAGGAGGCAGGACGCTACCAAGTATGCTGGGAAACAATTTTTGAGCTCTCTTGTTGTTATGAACACTACAGATTGAGTGTGAGGCAAGAGGAGCCTACTGAAAAGAGATTTGTCTTGCTGTTATGAGCACTGTTGAGTAAGTGTGAGGAAAAAGGATAACTGTTGGAATTGAAGGACATTGCTGAGGAGGAGTTTCCAAGTTCGCTCTCATGGATTCATGGTTAGGCTAGGGGGTGAATCGGGCAAGTGACTTTGGATGCCCTGTTTTGTGGTTGGGAGGAACGTGGTTGTTCCCACTGTCCTCCAGCGGATTGGATTCAGATATGTTGATCTACCCCTCTCGATTATGAATGGCTATGATTTTATTTCGATATCATATTAAATCTGAATTGGAATGATGTCCATTCTCTATCTGAATGATTCTTTTGATGCATTGTATTGATTAAATCTGAAACTATAACATTTTCCCATTTTTGTTTGTTGTGGAGAATATATGTGAAGGAAATCTGTAATTATATTTCTATAGGTAAGTAAGGAAAGGAGGAGATTAACGACAAGGAGGCAGATCCTCTGTGTGGATAAATCCCCAGGAAACCAAACTCAAATCCCTCGGAACATCATTTATAATGACCAATCTCTGATGGAATGATATTCTTAATCATGTATTTACAAAGAGGCATAGATCTAGTACTGTTGACGTTTAATGCATTGATTAAAAGAGGCTCTAAGTGAATATTATAGAATTTACCTTATACAGAAAATTTTATCCTTTGTGCCCTTCTGTGCATGTAAAATTCCTAAGTCCTTAGGCTTTCAAAATTCTATGAGGTAAAGGTATATCGTATCCTTTTACACCTTTTGTCTCCCAGAAATGAAAGTAAGAGAGTTCTCCCAGAAAACAAAAATCAAGAGTACCCGCAAAGGATAAAGAGCCGGGAATGATGAAAATAGTGTGAAGAGTTACAGTTGAAGCAGAGTACTCTCTTCCTTTGCATTTTGATTGAATTATTACCTTAACTCTTTTCAACAGGAAAACTTAGTCCAACTTTCTTTTTGCATTTCGGAAGTTGGTTACATAAGAGGTTTGGGGCACTTGAACTTATGAAGTTCCAAACCCCGAAACCCCGAAATGCAGGTCCCACCTTCTCTTTTTTTGCATTTTCTTGGAAGTTTGTTTATGTTGGAGGTTTGGCATTTGAAACCCCGAAACCCCAAATCCCAAAATCCTGAAGTGTTGGTCCCACATCCTTTCACCTTTCGGAATTCAGGAGTTGTTGTGTGTTGTTGTTTGGTAGTTGCAAACCCCGAAACCCCGAATACCGAAATCCCAAAGTGTTGGTCCCACATCCTTTCACCTTTCAAAATTCAAGAGTTGTTGTGTGTTGTTGTTTGGTAGTTACAAACCCTGAAACCCCAAATCTTGAAATCCCGAAGTGTTGTCCCACATCCTTTCACCTTTCAAATTTGGGAGTTGTTGTGTGTTGTTGTTTGGTAGTTGAAAACCGCCAAAACCCTGAATCCTGAAATCCTGAAGTGTTGTTCCCACATCCTTTCACCTTTCGAAATTTAGGAGTTGTTGGGTGTTGTTGCTTGGTAGTTGCAAACCCTAAAACCCTGAATCCCGAAATCCAGAAGTGTTGTCCCACATCCTTTCACCTTTCGAATTCGGGAGTTGTTGTGTGTTGTTGTTTGGTAGCTGCAAACCCCGAAATCCCAAAGTGTTGTCCCACATCCTTTCACCTTTTTGGAATTCATGAGTGGTTGTGTGATGTTGTATGTTGAGTATGGAAACTTTAAAACCCCAAACCCTAAAATCCCGAAATGAGAGTCTCACCTTTTCCTTTTTTGCATTTCAGAAATTTGTTTATATCGATGTTTGGACATCGAAACTCGTGAAGTTTTGAACCCTGAAATCCTGAAGTGAGGGACCCACCTTTCCCTTTTTTCACATTTTGTAGATTTGTATATGTTGTTGTTTGGGCACTTGCACTCGCAAAATCCCGAACTTCGAATTCCCGAAGTACTGATCACCTTTCACAATTTTGGGAGTTGTTGTGTGTTGATGATTGACTTTTGTATTCACAAAAATCCCAAACCATGAAACCCCAAAGTGCTTGGCATATTTTCGCAATTTCAGGAAATGTTGTGTGTTGATGTCCGACTCTTGTACCCATGAAACCCCAAATCCCGAAACCCCGAAATGATGGCCCACAGTCGTTCCGTATTTCAGATTTCGGCAAATAACAGGGTCCTTTATTTTATTTGGCACTTGTGATCACTGGAACCAGATTGAGCTATGTTTCTTCACAAAGATGTAGGAACATAGTAGGAATTATTGTTATAGGAACAACTCAAATACTATAATGAATGGACTGGTAGGAAATGTGGGAGGATCTTCATTCGGGATAGGAGTATAATAATAACAGTTCATATTACTGGTCTCTATGTACGGGGCATGACCAGTACCTAAATTATTATATGGAGAAGATATAGATATATGCTTGATTGTAGGTGGAATTAAGCACAGATGTTAATAAAGAGTTAAAGAGAATTTTCTACAGTAAAATGACAATATTCGCCTTACGCACGCACATAGCATATATTCAAGTCACCTATTGTTTGAGCAATCATGAAGATCCAGACTTGCAATCACAAGCGTAACTAAGTGTGCATAAATGATTACTTTGAACTGGTGTAATAATTCCATTATGGATTGAATTGAATATTTCCTTCTCTTAAACTCTAAGCTTAAACAAAGTTGAATTATGTCATAGAATTTTTTTTTTTTTTTGATAAATTTGAGGTTTATTACAAATAATTTTTTAAAAATTTTATCGTTATGAATCTAAGGCTCCTATCGACTTACCTGTTTTATGTACAAAGTGTGATTGGATTTTATAAATGTCTCAAATGCATGTCTAACACATCATTATCCAATGCATCTATTAATGTATTTAGACATCTAGGAATGTGTTGATATTCAATGTAATCAAAATGACATTCCAAGAGGCGAATTCATAAATATACCCTTAACAATGTAGGACTCTGGATGGAATAAACGTTACTCAATTGTAGTACTACTATGTTTGAATCGATTCAAACAATAATATTATGGATTCCAAGAGAAACAACATCAATTAAAAACTCGATAACTGCAGTATATTCCACGATATTGTTAGTTGCACGACCAAGGAAAACACCATGTAGAGTGATTAATTGATCTATAGGTGCGTATATTTCCCAAGAAATAGATGCTAAGTTTTGACTATGGATACTAGCTCCATCAGCGAAGCCAATGTAGGGTAGCGAATACACCGACATATGGAAACTAATCACAATGCAAGGTAAGCAGTTGAAAGGTGGAACCAAAAAGCGAAAAAGCACACAAGAGTATGATACACTAAAAATATACAACACTTATTCAAAACTTATTTAAGCATAGTAATTATTCAAGTAAATCCCATTTATGGCTTCAATCAAAGGGATTCCATCATAATCTACCAACTCATAAGCCCCTTTCTCCAACACTCATTTCACAATATAAGGACCCTACCGCATGGGATTGAATTTACTGATCCCTAGAAAATCATGATCTTGCTCGTAAACAAGAACTAGATCAGGTTCAGAAAAAACACGTGGTTTGACATGCTTGTCATATTGGGATTTAACACACTTTTTTTGTGTTTGAATGACTAAGGCGTCATCACGACGGGTTTCGTCTAATTGCATCAAATACAAAATATGTTCTTCTTCAACAAAGATGTTAGGGAGAAGTTTGACAGCTAGTTTCAAAGATGGTATTTCACATTCAATAGGAAAAATTTCTTCGATACCATATACTAACTAGAAAGGTGGGAATCCCATGGCATACTTAACGAATGTCTCGTAGGCCCACAATACTGAGAACATCATCATGTGCCAATTTGACTTGTGAATTCCTACCATCCATTGAAGCATAGTAGTGAGAACTTTGTTACTTGCATCAACCTGGACATTGGCCTGTGGATAATAGTGGGTTGAGTTTTCATGACGAAGACCCAACTTCTCAGTAAGTTCAGACATCATGAAATTATGAAAATGACTACCGTGAATAGTAACGATGGCTTAAGGGACACCAAATCTAGTAATGATATAATTGAATATGAACAACGTTGCAGTTTTCCCGAAATTATCAAGTGTAGGCATCACCTCATCCCATTTAGTGAAATAATCCACAGCTACAATAATGTATCCATGCCCCCTAGCTGAGTGAGGTTTATATGTCATGAATTCAATGACCCATTTAGCGAAGGGACCAACAGAAACTACAGGGTGAACAGGAGAAAGGTAATATTAGATATTATTGTTGTAGGTTTGACAAGCATGACATTTCTAGATGGTAGTACTATAATCCTTAAACAATGAAGGCTAGAAAGAACCATCTCATAAGATATTTTGGGTAGTGGCATACCCATACATATGACCGCCACATGCTCTAGAGTAAAGTCATCCAAAGATTTCTCAGCTTCATTATAGGTGAGACATCGTCGGAATATGGAATCAATACCACGGAGGCAAAGGGTATCACCAAGGATGATGTATGGATGGGACTAATACTGGATATATGACAACGATCTACACTAGAAAGATTAGGACGAAAATTTTGGGTTTGGATATAGATGATAATATATTTGTACCATATGTCGTTAGAATTGATCAGAAAGAGGGATTCGTTAGGTAAGGAATCCTCTACCAAAGTTTTTGTCTCGGTAGAGGGAAGGTCACATATCAATTCGGCAAAAACCAAAGAATTGTTTGACTTGGCCTATTCAAACTCCAAATCAAACTCCTGGAGAATAACTATCCATTTAGAGTACTTTCCCCTGAACAATTTTCGAGTAAGGATATGTTTTATGGGGTTGCAATTAGAAATGACTGTGGTTTTGTGTAATAAGATGTAGTGACAGAAATGTTGAACAACCTAAAGAGCTGCCGAGGCTAGTTTCTCCACATGTAAGTATTTGGTTTTGGTAGTCGTGAGACTCCTACTCAAATAGTATATAACATGTTCATCATGTGAATCATCCTCTTGGACTAAAACCATGGCAATGGTAGAGCCCGAAGAAGCTAAGTACAATAAATGATCTTGGCTATATTTAGTTGGAAACAATAGTGGTGTACGGGTTAAGGCTAGTTTTAAAGATTCAAAGGATTTGTTTGTAGTATCATCTCATACAAAATCATAACCTTTCTTGAGAATCCGAGTAAATCCTTTCGTTAATTCAACATAATTAGGAATGAATCGACATAACAAGTTTTCTTTCCCTTTCAAACATTTGAGTTGGCATAGCATGGAAGGAGGAGGTAAATTGAGAATAGATTCAACCTTCAAGGGGTCTACCAAGAAGTCGCCCACACTCCACACAAAAAACACATTTGTGTGGGTTCAAACATATGAGATAATAACGAGAGCGTAGGAAAATGGCCCGTAGATGTACCAGGTGATCTTGACAATGCATGGAATGCGCCTATATATTCTTTAGATAGGATTGTACAATGTTCTTAATGTCATGAAAAGCGTAATACATAGCGTGCTAAAAAATCGCCCCAACGTTTTTGAGAACAAAAGGAAGTTTGTGGTATGCGAAGGTTCCCCAAGGGAAAATAAAAGAAATCTTGTGTTGATCCGCAAGAAGAATATTGATTTGATTATAGTTGGAGAAACCGTCCATCAAGGAGAATATTTTACTCCCGAAAGAGTCATCAACAATTTGGTCAATGAAAGGGGTTGGATAATTGTCTTTGGGAAAAACCTTATTTATATCCCTATAATATACACAAACATGGATCATGCCCTATTTCGTTTTTACCGGAATAATATTGGACACCCAATTGGTCAAAGCCACAGGATAGACAAAGCCAGTCTTAAGAAGTTTTTCAACTTCAAGCTTAATAGCAGCAGCTTTTTGTGGATGGATTGGGAGAAGTCTCTACCGATCGGGTTTAGAGTTTGGGTAAGTCTTAATCTCATGCAAAACAATATCAGGATCAATACTAGGCATTTATTCATAACTCTAGGAAAAAATGACACAAAATTCTTGAAAAAGGGCTTTATAATTGTGGACCTCATAAGTAGAACATGAGGCACCGATATGAATATTTTCCATGACTCCGAGTTTAATCGATATGTCAATAGGAATGGTAGGTGAAATATTACTCAAGTTCCCTTCATACAAGACATTGTGTGCTGACTTAGGAACACAAGAGATAACAACAATAGTAGACAAAGTCAAAATCCGTTGGTAACTCTCTATGGTGTCACGTTCTAGGAAGAGAATAGAACGATGATACACATTGTCCCATGGAGTATCTTCCATAGACATGGTCATCATGATCATCTTATCAGTAGGAAAGATCACGTGAAATGGATCAGGATATGTATCATCGAGAGAAGGGGGACAAGGAGTTGTCGATTGAATAGCTTGATAAGTTGATTCCAACAAACTTAAAGGAACTCTCTTGTCATAACGAAGATAGTCACCAGAGATAGGTAATATCCATGGGTCATAAGACTCAGGGGTTTCATGAATAGAGTTTCATATCATGTTAATTGAGGAGACAAAAGAGGGAGGAATATCAGGTGGCAGAATAGGAAATGTACCCATCAAGGTTGAATCTTTTAAAAGACCCACGCCGACATTCTCATAACTGATAGGTGTTTTCAAAATCAAAGGTACGTTTCTAGTACGTGAATCAGAATTAAAGAAGGCCATTTGGTCGACAATAACGACCCTTCCTTGGTGTGGGAAACGTAACATATGTAAAAGGGTATACACAACTGCACGCATGGAATCAATCCAGCTACAAACAAGTAGAATTTTGAAATCAAGAGGTGCATCAAATACCTCAACCTCAACATTAATGGCCTTACCTTCTAACATAATAGACAATGAAGGAAGAACAATGTAAGGTTTAAACCATGTACCATTGAAGGCCTTAAGAGTATTGTGCGACTCGGTAAGGGCATGAGAGCCAATAGATTTCCAATAAGTAATGGACATAACACAAGTTGAGGCTCCTTCATCAATAATGGTTCGAAAGATATTCTTATTATCCACAACAACTTGGATCTGAAATGCTAATTGAGGAGGAAGCCTTGGAATATGATATTCCAAGTCAAGTATAATCAAATTGGTATCGGTAGGATCAATTCCACCAATATCATTTAACAACACCTTTCGTTGAGTAGGACAACTTTGAAGGACTTCGAGAGATGACATCACAGAGGGTGCTTGCACAAGGTTTTCTACAATACTGTACTTTTGGGCAGCACGTGCATGAGTATTAAATGAAAACTTTTGAACAATTCCCTTGAGAGGAGGACGTAGAACTCTATCGATACCCAGTCATTTGAAATAAGAGGATTGTTTGGAGGTGAAGCTGAGGGAGGAGGTTGAACGAATAGAGGTGGTTAATCATCAACTTTCTCTTTCAAAGGAGAATAATCTTTGGCTCGAGTTGCGACTGTAACTTCATTCTTCTTGGAGTCACCAGTACACATAAGGACATAGGACGTGGTAGAAGGAGAAGGTTGGTCATGAATAACTAATTGGGCCTCCTGTTGAGGATGAAAATGTTGTGACAACATGACAGGTGTAGGAGGTTTTTTGGTCCCTTGCAGGAACTTAGTAACCTCAAAATGTCATGGACAATATTTCGTGTAATGATCCTCACAACAGGTAACGCAAGGATAACGAGGTTTACACTTATTTTTTTCATTAGTAGGATATATTTTTGGTTTATCATATTGTTGATTATATTTTTGTTCTCCTTATTCTTACCCTTTCCTTTCTTTTTATTTTGATTTTTACCGGTAAGAGTAGATTGAACCAAATTAACTTCAAAAATTTTACTGGGGGAAGGAGTAGCAGTACGAGTATTGTGTACATTAAAAGTAATAGACTTTGGATTGGTATGACTATCTTGTGTAGATTGGGTCTCAACATAAAAAGAGCCAATCACACCATAAACGACATGAGAAGCTACTGGATGTGTGGGGTAAGGATTTGTGGATGGACGAGGAGCATCAGGGATCAAGTCATAGAGTGTGCCTATTTGTGAATAAACGAGATCCAAATATTGATCACAACTAATCGCCTGCTCTTCAGTGATGACACCACCCATGGAAACATCACGGGCTATAGGACCAATGATTTATTTGGTAAAGCACTTGGCCAACAATTGATCAGGAAGGGGAACTTTGATTAAACATCTTCTCCTCCTCCATTCATGGATATGATCAGAAATATGAGTGGAAAAGGATTTTTTAAATGAGCTCAAAATTTTGGTTCCTGTCTCATATCGAATATGCAACTGGTAATGCATTAAGAAGGCCATGGATAGGGTATTGAAGTCATTAAATAATCATCTTGGTAACTCAATATACCATTTGGCTACCGAACCCATAAGAGTTTGTTGGAAAATTTGTAATCTTATAGATTCATACATCAATGAGTTGAACGAACACAAAATATGGAAAGTCATGACATGATTATTTTGTTCTTCTCCCAATCGACCGTCAAACTTAGGAATGTCATATGGTAATTTGGATGGTATGATGGGATAATAAGGAGAATGAAAAATATGATCATTCAAAATCCTATATAAATCTGGTAGATCGAAAGTAGCAAGAAAAGGAAACTTTCTATTCACTCGAGGAAACTAGTAGTTTTGAGGAAGTAGTCCTGTAGGTATACCAGTAGGCCCATAAGCAGTCTATAAATAGTTAGGAAGTCCTGTCAGTTTCGGTTGTGGAAGGTTTTGATAAAAATATACAACAAGGTTTGGTTGATTAGGTATGTTCCCTTGGAAAGGAACATTAGACAAAAGATTTTGACCCTAAGTAGGATTCATAGAACCTGGATACAATTGTCTGAAATTAGGGGGCACAAAAGAATTAACTTGACAATGTTTCCCTCCAGACAGTTGTTGATTCCCTTGGAAAGGAATATTCCAAGGTTGAGATTGTAATCTGGGTATACGTTTCCCATAAACTGGGTTATGGCTTCCAACTGGAGGTTTTCCCCCAAGTTGAGGTTGTCCCCCATTCTGATATTGCCCCCCAAATTGTGATTTCCCCCCAACTTGAGGCTGGCCTCCAACAGGAATCTGAAAACCAGAAGTGACAGAATGATTGGTGCCTCAAACTGGATTGGAGCCACTAGGGACAGGATGACTAGATCCTCCATAAAAAGGTGGAGTAGGAACGTAAGGCCCCCGAGAGTGAACCTGGGTAGGTGTAGGAACAAAATGACTAGCAACATTATACCTAGGAGGAAAAAAATGATTAGACCCTCTGGATGGATTTTGAGTAGGGATAGCAGTGGAAGTATTCAAAGCATTATAGACAGGGGGAAATGACGGATATGATCTAAGCAGAAGTGGTGTCCCAATAGGAGCTTGAGTGATGAAAACATTTCTGACAAAAATAGTCATAGCTTGTGGGACCATGGTAGAGTTGGCGACCTAGAGAGGAAGAGTTGAGTGAGAACCAATTAATAGTTGGTTTGGAATTGTGACAAAATTATTGGTTGTGCTAGTGAAATTATATAAAGGTATTGTATAAGCAATGGAATTCATAGGCGTTTGTGATGCCATGAATGATAGTTATAAAAAATATGGTGTCGCGAGGAGGTTTTCCAAAAACTCCAGTATTACAAACCGATGTTCTAAATGACTCACTCTAGAAGAGTGGATCATCTACTCCAGACTCGATGTTAGGTCCAGTAGGTACTTCAATATTTTCGTCAATAACAAGTTCTCCCGATGAATTCATCTGGAGAAAATGTGGATCTTGTATAACACTCAATAATGGATTTATGGGAAGTATGAATTCCTCTAAAGGAGTTGAACTTGCAATCTCAAAGGCTATTTTGTTATTGATTGCTCCTTTAGGAGAGCCCTATGGTGAGTTAGGATGAAAAAGGACGTAATCTTCTGAATCTTCCAGAGGTATCCCTTGAATCCTATGTGAACGATGAGGGCCAATGTTTTATGCAACAAATAAAGAACAAAACAAATCTATGACCAACTAGAGAAAAAAACAACACTCACTAATAAAATCTAGAAATCAAACCATGAAAAAAAACCTTCTTATTTCGAAGTCACTAGTTGGTGATGAAATCTAACATCGTGAAATCAAGACAAGAAGGGGCTGGGATAAAGAGGGTGGGAAATTTACGTTGACGACCTGCTTAACGAACTTACACCCTAGTGCAAGTTCCCACACATAATCGTTGGTATACCCTCCAAGGATCTCGAGTCATTTTGGCCAACGTCGATTCGAGGTACCATAAAGACCTAAAAATATAGGCTACTAAGGTTACCAATTATGAAAATTATGTTTGGGGAAAGAGTTGACAGTCTGATCCACACACAAAGGCAGGGTATCTATCTTGAAATCAACTCGAGAAGGTCCCCACAAGATTTTCTTCTCAAGTGACTCCCAATAATACGTGCAATCTCTACACTAAGATCAACAAATCAGGGTGAGTAACTCTTCCAATCCTAATGTGACTTCATGTTTGACCATTGTGTTAGAAGGGCTTCCGAGGAAAAAATGTAGCAAGTGGATTTGAACTATATCTATCACAAGATACTATTGTGTGTTTTGATGCTTTGGAGAGTGTGCCTTACAACCCATTCCAAACCACTATCCTAGATAATGTTGGTGAAGAGAATTTCTAGAAAATAAAAGTTGTTAATAAATTTTAAAATTACGTTGTATTTTAAAGGCCATTGTTTACTCAAAAGGGAGACGGAAATGAAACTGATGACGTATGTGACCTTGACCCAATAAAATGAAAGAAGAGATGAATATGAAATATTTCAATTCGATGAACTCTAATTATAGTAGGGAGAAGGTATCTCTTTTTGAAATACAAAAGCTACGAAACACAATTTCTCAATTTTTGAATGAACAAAATCCCAAATAATCAAAAACTACAAAATTTTCCAATTTTCTCCTTTAACAAATATTTTGAATGCAATAATTTTCTTTTGAAAGATCAATAAAAATAAG
>ML809643.1:0-33501 GCA_009831015.1 Picea engelmannii | reverse complement strand
CTAGAAAACTTTGATGTTAATTTATCGGTACAGGGATACCAAATTGAAATGATGATAGTATGCAATTACATGATGATAATGCATAGAAATGTATGAGTTTGTGTTACAGACTAATCTGCAGGTTATGGGCTATGAAATAGCCAGGGAATAAAGATGATGAAAGTGGATATCATGACCACTAGCCAAGAAACATTATAGTATGAATATTGTATGTGAAATTATATTGGTTTGTATGCATTGCTATGATATGTGGACCAGTGCATGATTTCAGGTGATAAAACTGCCCAAAACTGAATAAACGATGACAAAACCCCCAACAACACAATGCCACTGTATATTCCATTGTAGGTTGTGGACCCTAGTTATGATTAGGAGGGGTGGAGGAATTTCCCACCGTGTATCCTCCGAAACCTGAAGTCATGGGAGGACGGTGTTAGTTCATGCTCCCCAAGACATGTGATGATGACTGTCAGATGCCTGCTAGGGAAGCTTGGTCGAGATAGTGACACTTCCTCTTACAGGATCTATTTGGAGTTAGGTCAATATAGTTGACGCTCCAAGATAGTCTAGCAAAGGGAGGATAGGAATGGAGATGGAAGTAGGTTAGGGAGGAAGGATGAGTAGTAATAGTTGAGAAGGTATGGAGATCTGTCTTATGGTGGAGTTTAATGTTTTCCCTTCAAAAAAAAAAAAAGAAAAAAAAGAAATGTGTATATATGAATATTTATCATTACGTAACTAAACCACAGTTGTCAAAATAAAATTGTTGAACTGGATAATAGTAATTAAAGGATTTCTCAAACAATTGATTTGTTTGTTGTCTTTTATAAAAGACTAGTCTTGCTGACTGGATTGGATGCATACATAAATTACTAAAGGATGATAGTTTTGATTATTAGTACATGCACGAGACTTGTATGTACTAGCTACACATGCATTTCTTGTACATATACACTAGTATGTATGAGTTTTCTTGACTTACTTATTGTTAATGTCGGTTAATTGTTATGAATGAATGAACCATGTTTCTTTCCCTTTGACCATAAGATACCTTAACTTCAGGATGAAGTTTCCTGAAGGGTGGGTGTATGTAACAACCCTAGTTGAATATATGCTTAGGGATTATTATGTAAAATTTATTAGGTAATTAATTTTTCTAACATGTTATTAACTAAACAAATATTGGCATAATAGTATTAATTAAATATTAATTAATTAATTAATTGTTATAATTTTAATTAATTAATTAATTAAATATTTAATTACCTATCGCATCGAATGAACAGGGTAATAAATTAAAGAGGGTTAATAAATATAATTGTTTAATTAAACGATCTATGTATACTAGGGGATAAGAAGCATTAAAAATAAGGATAAGGAAACATTAAATAATAGGGTAAGGCATTAACTATGTGGATAAGATAATGAATGTATAGATAAGGAAATAAATGAGGAGAAAAGGGCGGTGAAGGAGGGATATGAGGGGAGGAGGCTTACGGAAGGAGGGGGATTATTTTTTTTGAGGGTTCTATTGGATTGGCTAGGGGGAGAGTTTTAGTTTGGTAGTCGGGAAGGATCAGTACAGGGGGCACCGGTTTGCTGGGGGTTTTGGGCACGGGGGCCAGGATATCCATATGGTATCCTGAAGCTAGAAAGTTGTCCTAGTTGGCAGGAAGGAAACACGGTTTGGGCAGAGTTGGTCAGTGGCATCAAGCTGGGCAAGGCAGCAGTAGGAAGGTCAACAAGACAAGTAGAAGTAGCTGGAAGGTCAACAAGACAAGCGAAAGGTTAGCATCAGACCAAGGTATTTTAATTTACGTATTTGTTTTATGCAATTTAAGGAATATGAATGGTTATAAGGTTGTTCGTAAGCTATTATGTTCAATTCAATAAATTTTGGTTATATGTTGATTATGAAGTAAAATAAATGTTAGGTTAGCACTCTTTAAATTAAATTATTTTGGGTTTTATAAGGTTTTGTGGAGCCGAACCCTATATTTATCATCAAAATAATGAGTTTTATAAGGAACCATTGAGAGATGGACATTGTGATAGTGTGAAAGAAAATGGGAAGTGCAATGTAAACCCTAAGTGAAAGATTTGTCTTGGGTGAATGCCAAATAAGGGAATGTGAGATCTAAAGCAATGAAAAGAAGAAGGAGGCCACTAAGAGAAAGTATTTTATTTGAACAATAACTTAGGACGAGGAACAATAAGGGTTGAAGGGAGGCCTCTACAAAACCAAAAAAATGGACAAATCTAGGTGTGTGTGAGCCTAATGAGATAGAATGAGAGATGTATTGAGTATTAATTTGTTGGGTTGAGCTAGTGGCCAAGATAATCCATTAATAAAATAGTGGGGTGGACAATTGACCTCAATAGAACCTAAATCTTGAATATTTTTTGGGTAGGTTGGAGCCTAGAGAAGCATAAATTTGAAGAGAACGTGTAGGGTGAGAGGGTGACCTCTACAAAACCCAATATACAAGTCTAAGAAAATGAGTAGGCATGGGCCTTACTTCTCTAATACCAAATGATACAACAAAAAATGTGCCTAACAAAATTACTAGAGAAATAAGAGCAAAAGCATCAAAGATAATCTCAATAAAACATAACATAAAGTAATGAAAACGAAAATACTGAAAATGAGAAAAATAAAGTAGATTAAGATGGATGGTTTAATTTGTATTGATAAGGATCCATCGTTTATATAGAAGTACATACACCAATATATCTTTATTATTACTCAAAATCAAATACTATTTTATCATGCATAAACCCCTTATATGGAAGAAAATATTATTATATCAAGACCTCTAACTAATTAATTAGAGTCACTAAAAATTGATCAATAATAATAATTATAATTAAGTTGTCTCTAGCTAATTGCATATTGGTGTGTTTTCATACACAAATGCCTAACTAATTCTCAAAAGACAGAATGCTTGACTCTTGTTTATTAATATGGTA
The DNA here is from genome assembly GCA_009831015.1 of Picea engelmannii. Lineage (NCBI taxonomy): Eukaryota > Viridiplantae > Streptophyta > Pinopsida > Pinales > Pinaceae > Picea > Picea engelmannii. The sequence continues at coordinate 30,531 of ML809643.1, read as the reverse complement.
TGCTACATTAATTAAGGATAAAAATAAAGGACAACTCTAAACATTCTACTTTTGGGATTTAATTATTGTGAAATTGAAATTTTCCATTACTTAAATTATATTTTTGAATAAATAAATAGATTAAACACTTTTAAAAACTTTTATTTCACCATGATTGTGAAATATAATAACTCATATTTCTTCTAAAATTTTGACCAAATTTTAAATAAAACTAATTAAAAAAATTGTACCAAACAAAGTTATAAAAACAAAATATTTAAAGTTATAAAAACAAAATATTTAGAATATCAAAAAAATAAGTTATTCAATAATTGATGTGTCTTTGAAAGCGTGGAGGGATTCAATCATTTGTTTTACATTCTTTGTCATAAACGAAATGCATAGAAGGGATTAAAGTGTGTGATGTGAAAGAAGTAATCAGTTTGTGAAACTATTTTTTATCGGAAGATCCACTTTCTTTTAAAACTTGTAGTGTATACAACTAGGAATTTAGCTTATAAAATCCAATTATGCTGATTTGATCAATATCCATCCAAAAGGGTAGTGGATTTTTTTTAATAAATAAGATTATAAATGGTAAATAGCGAACATCGTCATGATTGAGCAAACTCTAAACCGATAATAAGAATGTAAATGGTAAATACTCAACATTATTAATGGTAAACCCTAAACTCTTAGCCAGAAACGGGGATCTCTTAATACCCCTTCCGAACATCATGAATGCAGTGTATTAATGGTGTTTACAGTGGGTACTTGGCATTTTCTGATGAAAACAATCCTATGAGTTTGTAGGGATTACTATCAAAATTATTAAAAAATATAGATTGAAAACAAAAAAAATTATAATTCCAACTTTATGGCAATGATTTCATAATATTTACAATAACATTCTTAAAGTTTTGTCTCGAGTCCTTGAGGTTTGCCCATTTTTCTCGAGTCCTTCACGTTTTCTCGGCTCTGTCGTTGGCTATTCTTTAAAGAAAATGTCATTAGTATGTACAATACATGCGGGAGCAAACATATCAGTACAAACGGGATCAATACTGATAGCTTGATCTAAGTAAAGCAGATTTGATCAAGAGCAGAAGGGGCGACTGGATTGATACTGTACTGGTACATATCATCATGCACCCAAGTTGTAACCTGGCGAGCTCCAGGCTTCCACTCAGTTTCAAACGGTCCATTTACACCCCCTTTTATGGCTTCTTCAATCTCAGGCAACTGATAGCTCTTAAACCTGCTGCTAATATTAGCATGCGTTGCCACACCCAAGTTTACATCATAAATAAATCTCAGACTGAATATCGCTAAACTGGTCAGCGGGTAATCTAAATTGGGAGCGAGAATCAAGTGGGGATCATGACTGATGGGTAGTACTCTCATACAAGCTCCCGTATTTTTCCACGATACTATAAGCTCCTAGATGGACTACTTGAATGTAATGTACCCCAAATTTCTCTAAATAAAAAACAAATTAATGGGGAAACTGAAGTCTATTAACAACAAAACAGGTCATGACACATGAAGATAATTCCTTATAAATCTTATTACATTCTTGCCCACGTATAAGTTTTTACTCGGCTGGAATATCCATCCTAAAAATTTGAAGGAGAGTTAAAACCCACATATAACTTAGTGTTGTACTCTACACTAATCCGTAGTGTTTTGGTGGATTGGCTCATACCTATATTATTATCATAAGCTGTGTCATGATTCTCAAGTATTAGCAACGAGGTTAAAAAACCCTAAGCATGCTAACTCTATCCACCCAAACAAAACTATACTATAACCCAATACATGTGATGCAACTATTAGCAACAAGGTTAAAAACTCTATGCATATGCTAACTCTAACCATGTGATGCATATGCAAACAAAACTATTAAATAACCCAATACATGTGATGCATCTATTAGCAACAAGGTTAAAAACTTTATTCATATGTTAACTTTATTCACCGAACAAAACTATATTAAGAATATGTGTTTCCTCTTAAGAGGTCACAGGTTCAAATCCAGAGGAGGGTAGGGTATGTATACCTTTGTAGACTTTATCAGTCAAATCGCTGGGCGGAGGAGGGTCCCTTGTCCCACAAACAAGAAGGTCCCATACACCAAATTTGGTATAAAAATAGATTATGATTATTAATATTATAACACAACACATACTAATCATGGATAAAGTGATTCTTAAATTCGTAGTGAGGTGGACTCCAAGTCATACGTGAACCTCGATAGTTAAGGTATGTTGGCATTCAAGTTATGGCAAGTCCATTAATGGAGTAATACCTAGAGAGTACGATGTGACTTGACACTACAAGAAACTGTCCAATGTGCGTAGTCGAAATCACATGGCAGAGGTGTGGGGGGCGTACGAGTCGCTTTTACCCATGAACGAGGAACTCAGGGTGCCATTACACTCCTTGTAGTCGTCCCTTTTGTCTCATTTTCACTTTTCCTCTTCACTGTGCTACCCTTGCGACTGGTTACACTAGTGGTGTTCGGCCCTGATAAGGAAGGAGGAAATAAACATGCTTGGGGTTAGGCTTTGTAATTTATAAAGAAGAGCTTTCTGGTGCAATGCATTATTTGTGGGTTTTTCCCATCACCTTTCTTGTATTAGACTTTTCTTTTGGTTTAAAGTTGCAACAACATCCTCTTATGCGACCCTCTAGGCATTTTTCCATATTTTTCCTTCCCCGAATATGACTCCCACTGTAATAGCAAGTTTTGCTATCGATATTGTTTATTCCTTTAGGGTTTCATTCCTCGGGTTTTATTTTGAAGGGATACGGTTATTGTGTTTCTCCTCTATTAATCTATAATATTCGAGCCCGTTCCCTTCTGGTTTCTCTCGAGTTAAAAGTTAAAACCGATGGCTAGAATTCCCTGTGAAGCATTTGCAATAAGGAATCCTTTAAGTTTTTTAATCGATTTTGGTTTTAAGTTTGAAAAGGGATTGTTACACCCTACGGGTCCCTCACCTAGGAGTTCTCATTAGAGAGAGAATCTGCACAATATAACCATCAGCCTTTTGCGAAAGTGCATACCTTCCATGAAAGTCATTGCCCAAATATAGTATGGTGTTATTCTTTCCATTCCAGGACTTAGTTGTAACCCTCGAAGCTTGTTTCATTTATAAAATTCGTTCCGGTCTTGACAATTTAATTACTTGTGTGGTTAATTCGTATTTGAGCTCTGTCTAAAGTTTTAAAACTTCATTTCACTTTAAAGGAATTCAATCGTTTCTTTGTAGGTAATCAAGGGGTATTTAATCTCTTAAAATCCAGAACTTGTCTAAGTAAAAGAAATCGTAACTTTGTCTCCACCAAGGGTTAATATTGTCTCTGCAATACCTTTCATGGGTACTTCTTTGAATTTCGTCTATATTTATTGATGACCTCTCTCTATTTTGTCCCCTATAATTAAATTTCCGTTTGGATAATTTAGGGATTTCTTACATAGACGTTTTCTTGAAACAAACACCTAAATTTAGGTGCATTGTATTAAAGTGTTTTCTCATTTTTTTTACTTACTCTACATTCTCGCATTCATATTCAAGATCTCTTGTTGAATGCATAAGGAAAGGGTTTTTTCATGGGGTTTGAGCACGCTCATGCATTAATAAATTTTAACCAATTAATTTGGTCTTTACCGTAATTAAAGGTACCCAAATCGCATCCTTTGCGTCTCTGTAAATAGTTTTCGATTTTAGATTTCTTACTACAATTACGGGAAACTAAAGGTAATCTTTGTTTTACTTGTTAACTCTGTATTTAGTTCTGAGCTTCGTCTCAATAAAATTCCTTCCATTAGTTGGTCCCCTGTAAAGGGTTTTGTAATTACTTCTAAGTAATTCTTTTGATGATTATTCTATAATAACAATTATTTTGATGATGATATTGTATCCCTTTATCTTTTGGAAGAATAATCTTGTTGTCACTACCTCTCTGTTATTTATTCGTTTACCGGTTTATTCTCTTTGCTAATAAGTGAATATTTATGCATGGATACAGTTTTGATGATGGGTCCCTGTTTTCTTGTGAGGGAACCCATCAGATGGTTAGGAACCCACTCCTCCTCATGAGTCATGGATCGACTCCTCCTCATGAGTCATGGATCGACTACTTCGCAAGGGAATATGAAGATCATTCTATGTCCAAACTATACCCAAGATAAGTTACACTTTCAATCTTGTTTTATTATCTCATTCTTTTAATGAATTGTAAGCTACTATTGATATTAACGCCTTCATATTACTCCTTTACAGGTTGCAATTATCAGTACAACTTGTGTGAAGAAGCGTCCAACCACTAAAAGGTATTCGGGTTCCATGGTTTACTTCCACTAGTCCATGTGCACATTCACTTATGTTACAGACAATATGGTGTACACTCTTTTAAAATTTCGTTTAACCTGGCCATGTATTTCTTGGGTCTAAGAGGATCCCAGTTGTATTATTTTTTTTCATCGACCTATTGAGTGTAATAATTGTATTTTTCCAATCATTCTAAGATCTATTATAGAATATATCTTTATGTGTTAATAGATCAAAAGAATGTATTCGGGGAATTTTATTATTTTGTACCTATACGCAGCATGATAGTAGGATCTTTGATACAATTTATTACAATTTATTTAACTTGTTTCTTTCTGAAGTAGTTTTATTTTAAACAATAATTGAACAATAAGCAATGAAATAAATTTATTATGGACAATAGACACACACACACAAACACTCATATATATAACCATAGCACTTCCAAAAAAAACACTAACACGTAAATCTAAACAATGGCAAGCCATGAATCCATCATGATTATAGAGACCACTTAACTAACTTTGGATTCATATATATATATATATATATATATAGAGAGAGAGAGAGAGAGAGAGAGAGAGAGAGAGAGAATCCATCCTATAACATCTACCATATAACATCCAAAGGAAAATACATAGTTGAGATACGTATCTGAATACTGATGATAGGAAAACAAATGGAACAACCACGTTCCTCCCAACCATAGAAATAGAACAACCACGATCACCTGTCCTAATCACCCCCTAGCGCGACCATGACTCCATAAGGGAAAACTAAGTAAACCGCCTTGGCCACTGTCACTTTCAATAGTTCATAAAATGTTTTTCCTACCACGAGATGTGCTCATAACACTAAATAGTTATTTTCCCCAACATACCAAGAAACGTCCTTCCTCCCACATGTGTTGTATTTATCTTATTCCTAGGACTTTTCCATTCCTTTGCCTCCTTGGGAAATTCACAACTTTACAAATCCATGATTTTTAGGGGATTTTAGTGACAGAACTCAACTTCTCACACTTGTAAAACTCAACTATGAGTTAACTCTAACATGTTCCCCACCCATGGAGTCATAGTCAGCTATTTTTAACATGGTTTCTCCATTTGTCTTCCAACATTTAATTTATTAAAACGTTTGTCTCATACATGTGTCCATAAAAAAAAAGAACATTTGGAAAATCAATCATTTGTCCAACAGTCATAAAAATAGTAATTGCATATTCCCATAATCTAAATTTGGATTTCCTTAAATGGAATTTTTTTTTTTTTAAATTCAACTTGGAAATATTTTTTTTCTAATAATTTTAGGATATCACATCCTCTCCCCCTTAAGTATAACACTGTCCTCAATGTTCAGTCATCTCTTGGAACATAATTGGATAATATTTCTTCATCTCTTATTCCAATTCTCAAGTGGCCTCCTCAGGACTAAAGTTCTTCCATTGCACTTTTACCTGGGTGATGACTCTCTTCCAAAGTACTATTTCTTTCTTGTGTAGAATGCATATAGGTTTATCTTGGAACTCGCCTTATGGTTCCACCTGCACCGTGTTCCAATCAATGATGTGAGAAGGATCATGAATATATATTTTCAATAATTAAACATGAAAAACAATATGAACTTTTAAATTTGTAGGAAGTGCCAGTTGATACGCCATTGGTCCGAATCGATTTAAGATCTCGAAAGGACCACAAAACCTTGGTGCCAACTTGGAACAATTTCCTAGATTTAGGGAGATTCTTATTTCTTTGACTTATATATATATATATATATATATATATATATATATGTTCCCCAATCTTGAACTCCTAATGTCTCCTTTTTAGATGTGCATACATTTTATGTCGATCTTGTGACTATTTCAAGTTTTGTTGTACCCTTTTTACCATTTTCTCCATTTCTTGGAGCATTTATGCTCCAACCATAATCATGTCAACCAGATTATCCCAATTGATCAGGGTTGTGCATTTCCTTTCATATAACAGTTCGAAGGGACTCATCTTAGATGATGCTTGATACCCATTATTGTATTTGAACTCAACATAGTGCAGATATTCTTCCCACTTACTTGGTTTTGTTCTTACATACATTTGTAACATGTCTTCGATAATTTGGTTCATTTGTTCTGTTTTCCCATCCGTTTGTGAATGAAAACTTGTGTTGAAATTCAAATTAGTACCCAAACAAGAAAACAATTATTTCCAAAAATTCAATGTAAATTTGACATCTTTATCTAGAATCACCATCTTAGGAATTCCATGCAATCTAAAAAATTATTTCATAAAAATTTCAGCGATGTTAATCGCTTTGTAAGTAGATTTCACAGGTATAAAATCTGCATACTTACTTATCTTATCAATTACTACCTTAATCAAGTCATTTTCCATTTGAGCCTTAGGAAAACGTGTGATGAAGTCTATTAAAATAATTTCCCATTTCCATTCGGGTATAGGCAGAGGTTGTAACAAAACTGTCAAATTTTGATCTTCCTCATTTACCTGTTGACAATATAAACATTTAGACAAGTATTCAACTGTTTTATTTTTCATGTTAGGCCAATAAAACTATTTCCTTAAGGCTATTATCGTTTTCTGGTATCCTCGATGACCAGGGTTCGGAATATGGATTTTTGTGCAACTCATCAAGGATTATCATCCTTGATTTAGTAGAGTTAGATACATATAGTCTTTGAACTTTAAGAGTCCAATTTTATCTATACATAGATCTGTTTTGAGCATATTTTATGCATTTCCTCGCAATTGTTTTGTTTTTTTGAAGTAATTTTCATCATTTTTTCTTGTAGATTTTATCCTATCCTCGTTATCATTTTCTACCTTGCTGATAATTACTTCATAAATCCCATTAGTCCTTCAACTTAATGCATCTGTGACTTTATTTTCTTTACCCTTGATGTGTCGTACTTAAAAACCGAACTCACTTAAAAAGGCCAACCATATCGCTTGTATTGCATTGATATAATGTTGACTAAATAGATGTTTTACACCAATGTTATCGATTAGTAACAAAAATTTTGTTCCCATTAAATAATTCTGCCACAGTTTAATACATGAATCGCAGTTGTTAATTCTAGATCGTGAGTTACATAGTTTAGTCCATGTTCTTTCAATTTACGTGATTCATAACAAATGATGTGTTCATCATGTGTTAGAACTCCTCCCGATCCCTCCTGATCCATCCACACCGTAATATCCCAAAAAATAATTAATTATTAAAGTTTGTATGCAATTAGGAAATAATTTTAGTTTTTGGAAAATTCGTATTTGGAAAATTATTGCCATTTATGGCAAATCCAAATTTGGAATTTGATTATTTGTAATTAATTATTTGTGACTGTTGGGAAAATATTTGATTTTCCCAACCATCTCTTTGACTGTGACACATGTAAAAGAAAAATCTATTTATATATTAATTGTTGAAGGACAAATGGAATAGCGAGGTTGAAAACAACTAACCATGATTCCATGAGTGGGGAAAATACTTGAGTTACCTCAGAGATGAATTTTACAAGTGGAAAATGAGTAATTTGGCCACTAGCAGCCCTTGAAAATCACGGATTTGTAAAGATGTGAAAATTCCCAAAGAGGGAAAAAGACCTAGGAACAAGATGTTGAGGATATACAACATATGGGAGGAGGCAGGACACTGCTGAGTATGTTGGAGAAAGGGTATCACTTGATGTTATGAACATTATTTGGAGTGTGAGGGAAGGGGATTTTATGATCTGGAAGAGGATTGTAGTGAAAGAGGATCATTGTAATTTTCCCTTATGGACTCATGGTCAGGCTAGGGGGTGAACGAAAAAGGTATTTTGGTTGTTCTATTCTACGGTCGGCTGGCACTTGGTTGTTCCATTTGTATTCCAACATCTTATTCATATATCTATCTCTACGTGTTTCCTTGTTGAATGTTTAGTTAATTAATAGCTAACAGAATGAAATGGTTATAGGATAATTTCCTTACAGGTTGATTACATTCATTGAGTAAAGATAAGAAAACTATTGTGAATTTTAATTGCTAATAAAGTTGGGTTATGTATATATGCATAGATTGTAATATATGTATATGTTTGACTAGGCCAAAAGAATGTTTGAAATGTTGGTTGTATTCTGGAAAATTATAAGTGAATACGTGCTCAACTAGAAGATGACTGTGTGTATTTCAATATATTCATATAGAGGTATTTATGTACATAAATATACATGCATTATACCATATCAACATCTGTAAAGGTACCATAGAACAAAGATAAAGTAAATAACAGTCCTCTCTTTTAAAGAGAAATTACATTACATATATGCGATGGTCCCTATACAATCATAGATTCAATATTCTACATAACACATGCTATCATAATTTTTTAAATGTGGAATCATATTCAATATAGAGTTTCATTTACAGTCTATTTATTCCATTGAATAATTAAAATACAAGTAACCAGTTTATCCATGGAACACTCGTTCAAAATTATCACAATAGAGTACCCTAGGGTGAAAACCCTGTACCACTAATAAACAAAACCTGAGAAGTTTAAAATTAAATGATGAGATTTGGAACTCATATACCTTTCGATTAATGCGATCTCCTGGATCTGTTTCCTAGGAGCGATTAAATACTACAAGGAAAAAATCGAGAATTAATAAACAATGTTAAGAAAATCAATGAATTTAAATATTGAAGATTCAACAAATGAATAATACTTAGCTTGTGGTTGGCATGGGTGCATTTCCCCATTGGCATTGCTGAAGTGATCTATCCACACTTCGAAGGGGAGGAGTGGACCCAAAAATGACTAATGGGTACCCTCGCAAGGAAACAGGGGTCCCATCATTAGTTTTGTAACCGAAAAGAATTAATTGAATTCTCAAGAATGTAAACAAGCAAATAGAACATTGCTAAACATTTAATATTTTTCGTAACCAGAATAATAAAATTCATATAGTATAGTTTCATGTCCCACAGAGGCATTTATTTCCCAATTCAGGACTATAGATAAGGTTGCGGGACACTGCTTCCATAGTTATCAAACTTAAAAATTGTTGATAAAAAAAAGGACTTAGACAAGAACACAAGTAAACGAAACTTAAGATATGTTTTTTGAACCTATTGTAATATTTATTTCCTTTCAATGACAATATATCCAATGGAAGATAATTTGATGGAGTTCTGGATACCTCAATTACTATTTTCTTTACGCAGAATAAGTGAAAATAGACAAGTTCAAACACAGATTTCTAGAACAGAGAAATTAGGGTAAATCTTTTAAATAAGTTTAAATTATGGGAAATTTACACACAGTGGAAGTCTTATGACTTTAACAATTCTTTTACAAGTATGAGCAATGAGAATATAATAATATTAGTCCCACGAACTAGTTTCTAAACTTTACACATGATTAAGAAAATGTTACTCCACACACAGGAAATGTTTTACGACTGTACACCATGTAAATCGAGGGAGAAATAATACACAATAGGTCTCGGATCTTTGTTTTCTTTCAAGATCCGATAGTTCCAGGACTCATTCCACCTTTCATCTTTACGAATCCAGAAGACATATCAAATAATTAAAACAAGAATAATGAATATACAACTTATACCTAGAGTGAACACCATAAGCGGACCTAGGACTGACTGTAGGAACCCAGAGAAAGATTTAACCACAGGTTTATCGGGCGAGAGGTATGTTGTAAAAAACTTAAATAAAAATGCAAGTGTAGGTGATAAGGATAATATCGAGGTCAGGGCCTTTCCAACAAAACCCTTAATACTTTTATGAATGGAAGTTTTAAAAACCCAGTAAACTCTATTTTAAGCTAAGAGTAAACATAGACTTCTCGAACAGAGGGTCACTAGTGTATGGATACGTATACTTACGTTGCAAAACACATAGAGATATTTTTATGCGACAGTTAACCAACGAGTTTTTACCTTACGAAATTGCATCAAGGGTATTTTATTACAGACAACAGGATGAGACTTACCCAACGATCAGTTTGGGGAAAATAGCAGATAACATGCGATGCGTGGGGTTTAATCCTTCAACATGTGCGTAGGACAAAAACAAAATAATAACCAAGTCACAGTGCACGAAAAGAATTAAATAAGTAAATGGTATACCCACATATGCGCTTGTCATCTTATTAGTACCACCAGACATTATAGAACAAAGTTACAGGTTATAGAGGTAGGATATCTCTCACGGAACGAGGCCGAATATTTCAGGATAATTCCATAAAGATAAATGAAAATCCTTAAATACTGAGAAATGGCTTAATATTACAACATTTCTTGCAGGAAGAGGTGAATTAACACAGCGAGACAAGCAAGGAACTTCTAACATTTAGGGAACCTTTTAAACCCTAGCTAAAAAACTAAAAACCCTAAGGAGTAGACCAAGATGTAAATCTATATAGAAGAAGTAACCTATTACAGTGCCAATGTGATGAATGTGTAAGTTACAAAATGAGATAAATTACCTTTTTGTGTGCAGTAGGAGAACCAGACCGCCCAAATCCTCTTCTATCTATATTCAGGACAGGACTACCATTATTGTTAACCGGTAAAAGAGGAATGAATAAAGAGCAGAGAAAAACACTCGACATACCTGGAGAGAAGTGTTACAATGACTTACCTTGGCTTTTCCAGAGAATTTTAGTGAGGACTACAAAATTAGTACAATGCCATGTGAAAACAATGGAGGTGGCAGGTTTGTATTGGACATGGTGGCCGAGTGATAGTTCATGGGAGGTACTGTTCCAGGTACCCATTAATAGGTTAGAAATAGGTTTTAATCAGTGGCTGAAATTCCTTTATTTGACTTCATATCGAGTTATTACAAGTTCAACCCTTAAGGATTAGCCGTCTCCAAAAAAATATAAACAAGAATGAGAGTGTTATAACCATGAATAAATCGCTATATAAAAACACCAATATGCTAGAAAAGGTGGATTGTATCACAATGGTGATAACAGATCATACCTAGGTTGAAAATACAAAAATAAACTATGCTTATGGATGAGAGTGTGAGGCCCGTTAAGTTAGGGTTATGACTTTACCCTTTTTACACTCCCATCTCTCGTTTAGTTAATGTTAGGGACCTAACCCCTTACGTAGGTAGAACAATGTATTCTGATTTAATAAAGGTCAATATTAATAAGGCCTTGCAATAAGGTAGAATAAGTCGAATGTAAGAAGACCTAATAGAAGCTTTTTCTTCTAGAAGGATCTTCCTCTAGATGGTTCTCTTGATAGACATATTTATTATAAATACGAGGGTATGAGAACCCTAGATTGGATTATATTGTAATAGAGCTCTTATCGATTGGATGTTGCCCCCTCGAAGAGGCCCGTGAACATTTCTCTCAGTAATCAACGTGCTCTTTCTGGTGTTATTCTATCATCATTTTAGTATTATTGTGGTGTTACCCTGGTTATATTGTTGTTCATCTTCCATTTCTAGAATTTTATTTATGTTCTGCATATTTTTTATATCTCGAATATTACAAGTGGTATCAAAGAACATTCCTTGGTTGAAAATTGTGGGTTAATTTTTTTTTCAGGGTAAAGACATATTCTGGTGTCTTTAAGCCATAAAGATCTATCATTACACGCATAAACCCACAGTTGAGGGATTCATCCATGCAAGAAATACAATTGGTTCTTAAGCGCACATATGTTGACCACCCTTGTAACCCATGTTGGTACCCCTTCAAGTGGTAATGCATCAGACAACACCTGTGTATGGATCGACCTATATTTTCTGAAGCCCTCTTTAGATAAACTGATCGGTCGCTTGACAGCTATAGTGCCACCAAGAACAACACTCGGGAAGATATTCTCTAGTACCTGGGTAGTCGAGTAGTACGACTAAGGACACAGTCTAGACTTCTTAGTTAGAGCCTTGAGATATTGGGATGATTACTACTATAGGACCCGACACGTATATCAGAGAGATATAGCACAGGGCAAACCCTTGTCTGTAGAACCCTTGAATACCTAACCCTTGGGGACGAAAACAAAAAAAATAAATAAAACAAACAAGATCTATTGTCATGAAACTGTGTTCGGGTTGCCAAATCGCTACACATTTATTCCTAGTTAAGCATTTGGCCATTTGATCACAACAATATTTTTCAGACCAGCGTATAACTCCAGAGGCATTAAAAAAAAAAAGTATGGAAATTTTTGCACCATTATTTGAGAGATATTCCATTGGATTTATCTCTTCACCCTTATCACATTCATACATATCATTTCTTAGAAAAAAAATTGACCCCACCCACCCTGTTTCGGTTCCCTCATCATCATGGTCCATACCTATAGCCAGGACTTGGAAGCTCGCTTCAATACCTTGGAATGTAATTTCACAGAGACCCAACAAGAAGTGAAACAGCTCAGTGCCAATGTTGTTGCCATCAATACAACTATGCAGTCCTCCATCGTTGCCTCAATTGAGGAACTCAAACAAGACATGACTACCTAGCTTGAATCTATTGTTTTGATGATCTGCACCAAGGTGCATATCCCTGCAGATAACCCTTTATCTGAACCACCTCCACATATTGAAGTTGAAACTTCCTCTCATTCCCATCATTTTCAGCCCCATCACTTTCAATGTGACCTACACCTTCTGCGGGTGGATGTGACCAAATTTGATGGCTTGGATCCCACTGGTTGGGTAACCGAAATGGAACCTTATTTCTCTTTATACGACATTACAGATGACTTGGACAAACTCTACCATCTAGATCAATAACGTTGGCAATGGTAGCAATGGAGAAAAACTTCTCATCAGGGGTATATTTCTTGGACACACCTTGTGGCAGAGCTTTATAAACACTTTGACACTGACACCAACCATTTAGGATGTTTAACAAATTTGAAACAATATGGAACAGTGGAAGACTTTATAGTTTCTTTTGAGTGCCTGGATTTTCGGACAGAGGGCATGTCTGATTCCTTTTTCGGAGAATGTTTTATCAGTGGCCTTAATGATGAGATTTGTGCCCATGTCCTCATGGCTCGACTTCAGAGTTGGCTGGAGGACACTAAAAGAGATAAACACACATAACAGGTTGTATCTTCTCAAAACCGGAAACCCTCCTTTATTCCTCGCACTAAACCAGTAAATCCCACTACTCCCTTTGCTCCACTAATGACTAAAAATTGACCAGGGATAAAATGGATGAACGACAACTCAAAGGCCTTTGTTATAATTGTGGTGAAAAATATTTTCCGAACCACAAGTGTAAGGAAAAAAATGTTTTTATGGCCATCTCAAAGGATGTTTCAGAAGAGGATGTTGAAACTCCCCTTTTGTCCGAGTCATCTAAAACCATGGATATAACCCCTCCCTCAGAACCTCCTGAAGTAGAACTATTAATTTCCCTAAATTCTCTCACTGGTTTCTTTTCTCCCCAAACCCTCAAGCTAATTAGTTACATCAAGCATAGGAAGGTCATCATTCTAGTTGATAGTGGCAGTACCCATAATTTGATTCATCGCCGCATTGCCCAAGAAACTCATTGATGCATCCATGCGGTCAATAATTTCCATATCATGATTGCCAATGGAGGCTCCATGAAATATGGAGGGTGTTTTGAAAATGCGTGTCTCCAAATTGGTGACTACCACCTGAAATCTCATATGTTTTCTATCGACATGGGCGGTTTTGACATTGTGTTGGGTGCAGACTGGCTAAGTACTTTGGGTCCCATTCTGATGGATTTCAAGGAATTAGCCATGGAATTCGATAAGGAGGGTCAAAAATATAAGTTCCAAGGCATCATCGTCAGTTCACTAGAGATCATTAGTTCCCATCGCATGGAAAATCTTCTCAGAAAAGGTCATTTGGACGTTATTTCCCAACTCCATCACATAAAGGAAACTGAGACACCCTTTGTGCCGCAAGATCTCCAATCCATCCTCTCTAAAAATCAAGTGGTATTTTCCACTCCCCAGGGACTCCCGCCTTCTCATGGTGTTCATGATAATTCCATTCCCATTATCCCAGGAATCCTCCCTCCTAATATCCTTCCCTATCGTCACCCCTTTTCCCCAAAAAATGAAATTGAGAAAATGGTTCAAGAACTACTTAACGTAGGCATTATTCGCCCTAGTACAAGCCCCTACTCTTCTCCTATGGTCATGGTCCTGAAGAAAGAAGGTTGTTGGCGCATGTGTCCTGACTTCCGTGCCCTCAACAAACTCACCATCAAAGACAAATTTCCCATTCCTGTCATTGAAGACGTCTTGGATGAATTGAGTGGCGCCCAGTTCTTTACTAAACTTGATCTTCATTTTAGCTACCACCAGATCCGTATGAAATAGGCAGACATTCCTAAAACTACCTTAAGAACTCATCAGGGCCACTATGAGTTTTTGGTCATGCCCTTTGGTTTGTGTAATGCCCCCTTCACCTTACAAAGCCTCATGAATCATGTCTTTCACCCCTTTCTCTCTAATTTTGTCTTAGTTTTCTTTGATGATATCTTCATCTATAGAAAAACCTAGACAAACCACCTTGCTCATGTGGACCGAGTTCTCCATCTACTCTCTTAGCACCAACTTTACCTGAAACAATATAAATATTGTTTAGGCACCTCAGAAGTCGAGTACTTGGGCCATCTGGTTGGCAAGAAGGACGTCAGGGTGGATCCTAAAAATACTAAAGCTGTGAAATATTGGCCTCACCCAAATACTCTCAAAATCTTGCAATGATTTATGGGCCTAATAGGTTATTATCGCAAGCTTGTTAAGAACTATGGAAAGATTGCAGCACCTCTCACGACACTCCTTAAAAATAATTCTTTCACTTGGACCCCAACAACTGCACAAGCTTTTCAAACCTTGAAGATGACCATGTGCACCACTCCAGTCCTGACCATTCTTGATTTCACAAAGACCTTTGTCCTGGAATGTGATGCTTCAGGGAAAGGTATTGATGCTATTCTTATGCAAGAGGGTTGGTCGTTGGCCTTTTCCAGCAAACAACTATCTGAACGAAATTTGGGCAAATCAATATATGAAAAGGAAATGTTGGCTATTCTTCATGCCGTTGATTTGTGGTGACCTTATCTATTGGGGCAATGGTTCCAAATTAAGACAAGGCATCAAAGCCTCAAGTATTTTCTAGAACAACGCATTTCCTCCCCAGAGAAACAAAAATGGGTGACTAAGCTATTTGGATATGATTATGAGATCATTTACAAGATATGAAAAGATAATGTGGTGTCTGATGCACTTTCCCAAAAATATGAAGATGAAGGCTCCATTTTTTCTCTCTTTTTCATTGTACTAGATTGGCTTCAAGTCATTCACTAGGAATGGCTACATGATCCCAAAAGTTCTCATATGATACAACAATTGCAGTCCAATTCTCCAGTTTCCCCTGGGTACTCATGGCTCCATGAAGAGCTTCGATACAAAGTTCATTTGTATTTAAGTAAACAGTCAAAATTTAAATGCACTGTGATTTCTAAGCTTCATGCTACACCCATAGCTAGGCACACTGGGTTTACCAAAACCTATGACATGGTCAAATGTTCTTTTTTCTGGGATGGTATGAAACAAGACCGTAATTTTGTGGTCGAATGTGATATGTGTCAATGCAACAAGGGAAAAATAGTCAAATCTCCTGGCACACTGCATCTGCTTCCGATTCCACCTGCTATTTGGAGGGATATATCTATAGATTTTATTACAGGCTTACCTAAATCGGGTAATAAATCAGTCATCATGGTGATAGTTGATCGCCTTTCCAAGTATGCTCATTTCTTTTCTCTTCAACACCCATTTACATCATCCACAGTGGATCAAGTTTTCATGGATCAGGTCTTCAAACTTCATGGCATGTCACATTTTATTGTTTTTTATCACGACCCAACTTTCACCAATAATTTTTTGCAAGAACTATTCAAGCTACAAGGCACCCAATTGCATCTTAGCATAGCTTATCATCCCTAGACGGATGGTCAAACTGAAGTTGTCAATAAGTGTTTGGAAACATATTTGAGGTGTTTTTCATCGGAAAAGAAAAATCAGTGGGATCAATGGTTACCTCTAGTTGAATGGTGGTACAACACTTCATACCATACATCTACATGCATGACTCCTTTTGAAGTGGTCTATAGACAAAATCCACCTTTAGTTCTCTCATATTTATCAGGTGTCTCGAAGGTCAAGGCGGTTGACCAAATGCTTACAGTTCTAGAGGCTATTGTTTGTACCCTCAAAGAGAATTTGGTCATGTCTCAGAATTGCATGAAGCAACAAGAAGATCAAGGTCTCTCTAAACATCAATTTGCAGAAGGGGATCATGTGTTTCTTCGACTGCAACCTTACAATCAAAATTCCCTTAAGGTCAACCATTGACAGAAGCTGGCACCCAAATTTTATGGTCCTTATACATTTTTGATGAAATAGTTCTCAAGTGTGTGGGATAGATGGCCTATCAATTAGCTTTGCCCAGTCATTCTAAGATACATCCTATTTTTAATGTTTCATGCTTGAAGAAGGTGATTTAAACTAAGTGACAAACTTAAACCAACCTTCCCGAGTTGGATGAAGAAGACTCCATTTGGCTACAACCACAAACAGATTTGGACCAGCGTGAGCATCGCTTATGTCAGCAAACCATCAAGGAAGTGTTAGTCCTGTGGAAAGATACGACTCCAAAAGATGTTACTTGGGATCCAACTACCATTCTGCAACAATTTCCACATCTCAATCCTTGAGGACAAGGTTGTTTTTAAGGGGGAGGCAATGTTAGGGACATAACCCATTATGTAGGTAGAACAATGTATTCTGATGTAATAAATCTCAATATTAATAAGGCCTTGCAATAAGGTACAATAAGTCGAATGTAAGAATACCTAATAAAAGCTTCCACTTCTTGAAGGATATTCATCTAGATGGTTCTCTTGAAAGACATATTTAGTATAAATAGGATTCGAGGGTATGAGAACCCTAGCTTGGATATTATGTAATAGCGCTATGCTCGACTAGAGTTTGCCCCCTCGAAGAGGCCCATGAACATTGATCTCGGTAATCGAAGTGCTCTTTCTGGTGTTATTCTGTTATCATTTTAGTATTATTGTGGTGTTATTCTGGTTATATTGTTGTTCATCTGCCATTTTTAGCATTTTATTTATGTTCTGCAAATTTTTTATATCTAGAATATTATAGTTAAGGTCTTACCTTCTGTTTCAATTGTGTTACCGAGCTCGGGATGGGTAACTGGTATCGTTGGGCTTCATAACGATGCCCACCATTAATCATATTACTAGTCCTGTGGTAATAGTGGTGTAATAGTGGTCGGATCTTTAAGCATAGATACTTTACCACGAAGATTTATTACTTTAGACAGTTTAATAAGTAAATCCACCCTTATATTAAAGTCTGTGATGTATTCGATAAAGGGTATGCATATGCTTTGAAGCAGATTTTCGTATAGGACCCCTATAAGGTATAAGGTAATGATTTTGCATAGAGATGGTGGTAATACTAGTTGGGGGTTATAATAATTTAAGTGTTAAACCTTTACACTTTCTATAGTGAATAGGAATGATATTAACTAGGAGACTAGGGTATAGTCAAGCTATCCCTTAACTATGATATATGTGATTTTTTTATAGAATGGAGTAATTAAGAGGTAAATTCAATTCTACATGATATTATGGTTGTACCAATCAAGTGGTAAACATAAGCCTTGCGAAAGTCAATAGTAATGACAAAAATAGCTACATATATTAAAGTTTATGTTTTTCGAAATACCTTGTTCGAAGGCAAAAAGAGACATAATGTCCCTAACAATTTTTTTATTTTTTTTTTGGTAAATTTGTGGTACATTATGTATGGTATTAGAGATGAAGGTTACACCACTTGCAGCTCAAAGAAGGGCCAAATTTAGTTTAGTATATTTTATGTTGTTAAAAGAAAAACTAACAAAAATGCTTACTGTTACAAACCGAAATTTTTTGTTATGTTGTGATAATGGCAACATAGAATGAAGAGGAGATCGGACTTGTGGAGAATCTTGATTAAGGACCTCCTAGAGAATGTGGGTAGAACAGTGAAGGAATTTCATCCACCCAGGTTCTAGAAACAATGAGGAACCTTATTGTAGAGCTGCAAATGTTCAAGGAAGATAATGAGAAACTAAAAAAGGAACGCAAAGACCAATAAGAGATAAATTAAGTATTGTTGTACAACATCGTAACAAAGAAGAGTCAAAAAGACCACGACAAGGACTAAGAGGTCAGAAAAAGAGCCTCTAAAAACTCTGGTCCTGAAGCAAAAAATGAGAACAGTTATTCTTAAGGCACATAAACAATAGAAAATAAAACAACCATAGGAAGGAAAAGGAAATAGGTGGATCACCCAGAAGGTGAATTCAAGAAGATCAAACTGTTCACTTTTGATGGAGAGTCCAAGACAGGGGAGGAGGCTGAGGCATGGTTACTGGATATCAAGAAGTATTTCCATATCTATAATTATTCTAGTAACATGAAGGTCAGAATGCCTATATATAATCTGAAAGGAAAGGTGATCGTCTGGTGGCAGGATCTGAAGTTGGCCAAGGGATTAAAAGAAAAATAGATGGAATGGTTGGATTTCAAGAAATACTTCAATAAATAGTATTTATCATAAATTTATTATGAGAGAAAGACCACAGAATTTTATGAGCTAAGAGTCAGCCAAATGACCATGGATAACCTAATAAACAATTTTCTTGAAATATTAAGATTTGTTCCATACATCGGGGAAGACAAAGTAAAGATCCAGCGGTTCCTAAGTTGCCTACCATATTCCTATAAGTAAATAATTGAGTTTGAAAACCCCAAGTCCTTAAGCGAAGTTTTTATAAAGGCTTAGATGTCTTATGATCAGTACAAACAACGGTCTGAACTTTCGAAGGCTTGGAAAGATAAGAGATAGGACATAATGAATCAGCGAAAGAAGGTCTTCGAACCAACCCCTTTCCAGAATGCAACAAAGAATTTCCAAAGGAAATATTTTCATTCCAATAATGAGAACACCCAATGGGGAGGTAGACCAATTAATCTAGGAACCAAGAAATTTGGGGACAGCCCCATGGAACTGTTAAAATGTTGGGAGTGTGGAGAACCTCATTTAAGGAGGAACTGTCCACATTTAACTTCAACAGAAAGGACCACAGTTCATAACCTGCAAGAGGCCTCTACGGTAGGAGATGTGGGTAGGAGCATACATAGAATTAATGCAGTTATGGATGGTCGACAAGATGATCACCAATCCACTATAGTGGAAGTTGAAGTTAAAGTTAATAATAATCGTATTTCTATTTTAATCGACCTAGGAGCTACTCTGAGTTATGTTACTCCTGGTGTAGTTGATTCAAACAAGCTTAAGAAAGTAAGGCATACTAAACCTTGGCTAGTACAACTAGCAACAGGGACAAAAAGAAAAGTAACCGAGTTCATTTCTCATTGTGAACTTAGTTTAGATGACAAAAATACAAAGGTAAATATGAATATATTACCATTGGGGTCATACAATATAATCATTGGGACAGAATGGTTAGAGAAACATAAAGTAATTTTGGATTGTTATGAAAAATCACTTACTTACAGAGACAAAAACAACACAGTTAGGACAATACAAGGCATCAGAAAAACAGTCTCAGTTAGGCAGATTTCAGCCATGCAGTTTAAGAAATGCACGAGTAAACATTGTCAGATTTATGCTATTCAAGTGACAAATCTATTAGAAAAGGAAGATAAACCCAACCTAGAAGACTTTACCGTCTTACATGAATTTAGAGATTTATTTGTTGATGAAATACCAGAACTGCCTCCAATAAGAGAGATAGATTTCTCTATCGATTTGTTTCCTGGATCAATGCCGATATCTAAGGAACCCTATAGGATGAGTTTACCCGAATTGACAGAACTGAAAATTCAACTACAAGAACTATTGGACAAGGATTACATCAGACCAAGTGTCTCACCTTGGGGAGCACTAGTCATTTTTGTTAAAAAGAAAGATGTAACTTTAATATTATGTATTGATTATCGACAGTTAAACAAAATGATTGTTATGAACAAGTATCCCCTACCCAGAATTAATGATTTGTTTGACCAAGTGGGAGGGGAAAATATATTTTCTAATTTAGATTTAATATCTGGTTATCACTAGGTCAGAATAAAGGATGAAGATATAAGTAAAACAATGTTAAGAACGAGATATGGACATTATGAGTTTGTTGTTATTTTGTTTAGTCTCACTAACACACCAACAACATTTATGTGTTTAATGAATAACATTTCCAGTCAATATTTGGATAAGTTCGTGTTGGTATTTATTGATGACATTATAGTGTATTTTAAAATGGAAGAAGAACACGAAGAACATCTAAAGATAGTATTTCAGACCCTAAGAAAACACAAGTTGTATGCAAAATTTGACAAATGTGACTTCTACCAAAAGAGAATACAGTGCCTAGGACATGTAATATCTGAATAAGTTATTGCAGTCGACCTAGAGAAGATACGAGCCATCATGGAATGGCCTATCCCTAAGGATGTGGAATACATCTGATCATTCATGGCAATTACCATTTATTATCGCAGATTTATTGAGGGATTCTATAAGATTGCATACCCAATCACATCCATACAAAAAAAGGGGACAAAATTTACTTGGTCACCAAAATGTCAGGATGGTTTTAATAAGTTAAAAGAACTGTTAACTACCACACTTATTTTAAAGCTAGAAGACCCTAATAAAGAATTTACAATCTGTGTGGATGCAAGCAAAGAAGGCTTGGGAGGTGTCCCAACTCATGAAGGACACACTATTTGTTACGATCCACGAAAGATAACAGAACATGAACGAAACTACGTCAAACACGACTTGGAATTAACAGTTGTAATTTATGCATTAAAAATGTGGTGACACTATATAATGGGCATAAAATTTATGTTCTTAACCGATAACAGTGGTGTGAAATTCTTATTCAGTCAAACGGATATTAACGCAAGGCAAGCAAGGTGGTTGGCCTTCTTGAGTGAATTTGATTTTGAAGTAAGACACATCAAGGGTAAGGAAAACAAAGTGGCAGATGCCTTAAGTAGAAGAACTCATGGGTTATTTGAGATAAGTATTAACAAGGAAGAAAGCGACATTGAACAAAGGATAAAA
The DNA here is from genome assembly GCA_009831015.1 of Picea engelmannii. Classification (NCBI taxonomy): domain Eukaryota; kingdom Viridiplantae; phylum Streptophyta; class Pinopsida; order Pinales; family Pinaceae; genus Picea; species Picea engelmannii. Next base: position 9,011 of record ML809643.1, on the reverse strand, counting down.
TATGCAAGTGGAAATGATGAAAAATATGTCAAAACAATGGCATATTTACAAAGTAATGAAGAAAATTTGGACATAACAGATATGAGTTTGGACAGAAATGGACTGCTAAGATTCAAAAATAGTGTGTACATACCATATTCTGTTGAATTAAAGCTGACAATTTTGTATGAAGTACACAAGAATCAATATTTTGGTCATCCGTGATACTAGAAAATGGTAACAAAATTGAGGAAGTTGTTTTATTGGCCTAACATGAAAGGTGAGATAATAGAATAATTATCTAAGTGCCTAGATTGTCAATAGGTGAAGCTTGAACATCAACATCCAACCGACCTGCTACAACCTCTACCTATACAAGAGTGGAAGTGGGAAACTATCTCACTGGATTTAATCATAGGTTTTCCTAAAAATCAAAAGTAGAATGATTTGATTATGGTACTAATTGAGAAACTTAGCAAGTCTGCACATTTTTTTGTTGTGAAATCTACTTATAAATCTATTATCGTTGAAATATTTATGGAGGAAATTTTTAGATTGCATGGTATTCCTAAAATGGTGATTTTAGATAGAGATGTCAAATTTACATAAATATTTTCGAAATAATTATTTGTAGGGTTGAATGCTAACTTGAATTTCAACACAAGCTACCATCCACAAACGGATGGGAAAATTGAACGAACCAACCAAATTGTGGAAGATATGTTACAAATGTACGTAAGGACAAAACTAAATAAGTGGGAGGAATACCTACACTTAGTGGAATTGGTGTATAATAATTGTTATTATACGTCGACTAAGATGAGCCCCTTTGAACTACTGTACGGTAGAAAGTGTACAACTCTGATTAGCTGGGATGAACCAGTTGACAGACTCATGATGGGACCAGAAATGCTTTAGGAAATGGAGAAAATGGTAAGAAAAATACAACAGAATTTAAAAGAGGCACAGGACAGACAGAAAAGCTACGCAGATTTGAAAAGAAGACACCAGGAACTTCAAGTTGGAGACCACGTGTCTTTAAAAGTCAAAGAAAGAAGAAGTTCATTAAAGCTAGTAAACTGTTCAAAGTTAGGGCCCAAGTTTTGTGGCCCCTTCGAGGTCTTAGCTCAAATCGAACCCATGTCATATCAAATTGCACTCCCCGCAAATTTAAAAGTTCATAATGTATTTCATTTTTCTTTGTTAAAAAAAGTATATTCACGATCCTACTGACATCATTGGTTGGAACATGGTGCAGGTGGAACCAGAAGGTGAGTTCCAACAGAAACCTTTGGACATTCTATACAATAAAGAAACAATACTACGGAACAGAGTCATTGCCTAGGTAAAAATGCAGTGGAAGCACTTAAGTCGTGACAAGGCCACTTGGGAACTTGAGGAAGATTTGTAGAAATCTTATCGAACCCTATTCCAAGAGAAGAGTGAGCACTAAGGGCAGTGTTGTACTAAAGGGGGAGAGGATGTAATATCCCCAAAAATAATTAATTATTAAAGTTTGTATGCACTTAGGAAATAATTTTCGTTTTTGGAAAATTCATATTTGGAAAAATATTTCCATTTATGGAAAATCCGTATTTGGACTTTGATTATTTGTAATTAATTATTTGTGGCTGTTGGGCAAATATTGGATCTGCCCAACCAAATCTTTGTCTGTGACACATGTAAAAGACAAATATTTTTATATATTAATTGTTGAAGGATAAATGGAACAACGAGGTTGAAAACGACTGACCATGATTCCATGAGTGGGGAACAGACTTGAGTTACCTCGGGGCTAAATTTTACAAGTGGAAAATGAGGAATTTGGCAACTATCAGCCCCTGAAAAATTAGGGATTTGTAAAGCAGCGAAAATTCCCAAAGAGGGAAAAATACCTAGGCACAAGATGCTCACGATATACAACATATGGGAAGAGGAAATATGCTTCTGAGTATGTTGGAGAAAGGATATCACTTGTTTTTATGAACATTGTTTGGAGTGTGAGGCAAGGGGATTTTCTAATCTGAAAGAGAACTATAGCAAAAGAGGATCATTGGAATTCACCCTTATGGACTCATGGTTAGGCTAGGTGGCGAACGATGCAAGTAGTTTGGTGGTTCTGTTCTACGGCTGGGTGGAACTTGGATGTTCCATTTGTGTTCCTAAATATTATTAAGATATGTATCTCTACTTGTTTCCTTGTTGAATGTTTGGCTAATTAATAGCTGACATAATGAAATGGTTATAGGATAATTTCGTTACAGGTTGATTACATTCACTGAGTAAAGATAAGAAAACTATTGTGAATTTTAATTGCTAATAAATTTGGGTTATGTATATATGCATAGATTGTAATATACGTATATGTTGGACTAGGCCAAAAGAATTTTATAAGTGAATACATGTTCAAATAGAGGATGACTGTGTGTATTTCCATATATTCATATAGAGGTATTTATGTACATAAATATACATGAAGTATACAATATCAACATCTATACAGATACCATAGAACAAAGATAAAGTAAATAACAATCTTCTCTTTTAAAAAAAAATTACATTCCATATATGTGATGGTCCCTGTACAATCAAAGATTCAATATTCTACATAACACATGCTATCATAGATATTTAATAGTGGAATCGTATTCAATATGAGTTTCCTTTACAATTTTTTTATTCCATTAAAGAATTAAAATACAAGTAACAAGTTTATCCATGGAACCCTGGTTCAAAATTATCACAATAGAGTACACTAGGGTGAAAACCATGTACCACTAATAAACAAAACCTCAAAAGTTTAAAATTAAATGTCAAGATTTGGAACTCGAATAAATTTCGAGTAAGGCGATATCTTGGACCCATTTCCTAGGAGCGATTAAATCCTGCAAGGGGAAAATCGAGAATTAATAAACAATGTTAAGAAAATCAACGAATTTAAATATTGAAGATTCAACAAACGAATAGTACTTAGATTCTGGTTGGCATGGGTGCATTTCCCCATTGTTGTTGCTAAAGTGATCTGTCCATAGTAAAAAGGGGAGGAGTGGACCCAAATATGACTGATGGGTACCCTCGCAAGGAAATGGGGGTCCTATCATTAGTTTTGTAACCGAAAAGAATTAATTGAATGCTCCAGAATGTAAACAGGCAAATAAAACATTGCTAAACCTTTAATATTTTTCTTAGACGGAATAATTAAGTTCATATATTATAGTTACATGTCCCACAAAGGCGTTTATTTCCAAATTTGGGACTACATATAAGGTTGTGGGACATTGCTTCCATAGTTATCAAACTTACGAATTGCTGATAAAAAAAAAGGGACTCAGACAAGAACATAAGCAAAAAAGGAGCCTAAGATACGTTTTTTGAACCTACTATAATCTTTCTTTTCTGTCAAATACAATATGTCCAATGGAAGGGAATTCGATGGAGTTATGGATACTTTAATTACTATTTTCTTTACGTTGAAGAGGTGCATATAGACAAGTTTAAACACAGATTTCTAGAAAAGAGAACTTAGGGTAAATCTTTTAAATAAGTTTAAATTTTGGGAAATTTACACGCAGTGGAAGTCTTATGACTTTAACAATTCATGTACAAGTATAACCAATGAGAATAGAATAAGAGTAACTCCCATGAACCAGTTACTAAAATTTACAGATGAGTAAGAAAACCTTACTGCACACACAGGAAATGTTTTACGACTATACACTATGTAAATTGAGGGTGAAATAATTCACAGTAAGTCTTGAATGTGTATTTTCTTTGAAGAGCTGATGGTTCATGGACTCATTCCATCTTGCCTCTTTACGAATCTAGAATACATATCAAATAATTAAAACATGAATAACAAATATATAACTTATGCCTAGAGTCAACGCCATAAGAGGACCTAGGAGTGACTGTAGGAACCCAGAGAAAGATTTAACCAAGCAGCTCTCGGGCGAGAGGTATGTCATAAACAACTTAAATTAAAATGAAAGTATAGGCTATAAGGAGAAGATCGAGGTCACAGCCTTTTCGACAAAACCCTTAATAATTTTACGAATGGAAGTTTTAAAAACCCAGTAAACTATAATTTAAACTAAGAGTAAACACAGACTTCTCAGACAAAGGGTCGCTAGTGTATGGATACGTATACTTACGTTTCACAACACATAGAGATATTTTTATGCGACAATTAACCAAGGAGTTTTTACCTTATGACATTACATCAAGGGTATTTTATTATAGACAACAGGTTGAGACTTACCCAACAACCAGTTTGGGGAAAAATGCAAGTAACACACGATGCATGGGGTTCTATCCTTCAACCTGTGTGCAGGACACACAAAAAATAATAACCAAATCACAGCGCGTGAAAAGAATTACACAGGTAAATGGTATACCCGCAGATTCCTTCGTCATCTTATTTGTACCACCAGGAATTACAGAACGAAGTTACAGGTTATAGAGGTAGGATATCTCTCATGGAACGAGGCTGAATATTTAGGGATAATTCCATAAAGTTAAACGAAAAGTGTTAAATACTAAGAAATATATTAATATTACAACATTGCTTGCAGGATGAGGTGAATTAACATAGCGAGACAACTAGGGAACTGCTAACATTTAGGGAACCTTTTAAACCCTAGATGAAAAACTGAAAACACGGAGGAGTGGACCAAGATGTAAATCTATATAGAAGAAGTAACCTATGACATTGCCAATGTGATGCATGTCTAAGTTACAGAATGAGATAAATTACATTTTCGTGTGTAGTAGGAGGACGAGACCGCCTGAGGCCTCTTCCATCGTTATTCAGGACTAGACTGTCATTGTTGTTAATCGGTAACAGAGGAATGAATAACGCAGAGAAAAACACTCGACATACATGGAGAGAAGTGTTACAATGAATTGCCTCGGCTTCAATAGAGAAGTTTATTGAGAACTACAAAATTAGTACAATGCCATGTGAAAACAATGGATGTGGACGGCTTGTATTGGACACGATGGTCGAGTGACACTTCCCGGGAGGTATTGTTGCAGGAATCCATTAATGGGTTAGACACGGGTTTTAATCAACAAATGACATTCCTTTATTCAAATTCATACCTAGTTATTACAGAGTGTGAGGCCAGCTAGGTTAGGGTTACGACTTTACCCTTTAGCCATGCCCATCTCTCATTTAGTCAAGGTCTTACCTTCTGGTTCAATTTTGTTACCAAGCTTGGGATGGGTAACTGGTATCGTTGGGCTTCATAACAATGTCAATTGTTAACCATATTACTAGTCTTGTGGTAATAGTGGTCGAAGTTTTAACCATAGATACGTTACCATGAAGATTTATTACTTTAAACAATTTAATAAGTAAATCCACCCTTATATTAAAGTCTGTGATGTATTCGATAAAGGGGGTGCATATTCTTTGAATCAAATTTTCGTATAGGACCCCTATAAGGTATAAGGTAATGATTTTGCATAGAGATGGTGGTAATACTAGTTGGGGGTTATAATAACTTAAATTTTAACCCTTTACACTTTCTCTAGTGAATAAGAATTATATTAACTAGGAGACTAGGGTATAGTCAAGCTATTCCTTAACTGTTATATATGTGATTGTTGTATAGCATGGAGTAATTAAGAGGTAAAGTCAATTCTACATGATATTATTTTTGTATCAATAAAATGGTAAACGTAAACCTTGCAAAAGTCAATAATAATGAAAAAACTACCTATATATGTTAAAGTTTATGTTTTTCAAAATACGTTGTTTGAAGGCGAAAAGACACTTAATGTCCCTAACAAATTTTTATTTTTTTTTTGGTAAATTTGGGGTACATTACACACACATACTGTAAATTATTTATCTGGATCTTCTACATTTAGAATAGGTGTTGTAGTTAACACTCCCTTTAGTTCATCAAAATTGGCTTGGCATTTTTTAGACCAACTAAATTTTATTCCCTTTTTCTGTAGTGATGTAATCGGATAGGAAAATCTGGAAAACCCTTTGATAAACCTTCAGTGATAGATGGTAATTTCCACGATTGACCTTATGTATGAAACGTCTTTAGGAATAGCCCATTCCACAATTGATTTATTCTTTTTTTGGTCTACTGCAATACCATCCTCTGATATAACATGCCTTAAATATTGTATCTTCCTTTGGTAGAAATCACATTTATCAAACTTATCATACAACTTATGTTCTCTTAGAATCTGTAATACTATTTTTAAATGTTGTTCCTATTTTTCTTTATTTTTTTTATAGATTAAAATATCATTGATAAAAATCAACATGAATTTGTCCAAATATTGGTTGAATATACTATTCATCAAGAACATAAAAGTTGTTGCTGCATTAGTAAGTCCAAACGGAATCACTACAAATTCATAGTGTCCATAGCATGTTCTAAATGTTTTTTTGTTTATGTCTTCGTCCTTTATCCTAACTCGATGATAACCAGATCTCAAATATAGCTTAGAGAATATCTTTTCTCCTCCAAATTGGTCAAAGAGATCGTTGATCGTAGGTAAAGGATATTTATTTTTAATCGTCATTTTATTTAGTTGACAATAATCAATAACCAATCTCAAAGATCCATCTTTCTTTTTAACAAATAAAATTGGTGCTCCCCCAATTGAAACACTTGGTCTGACATACTCTTTATCTAACAGTTCTTGTAACTGAATTTTTAGTTTTGTTATTTCGGGTACACTCATTCTATAAGGTGCCTTGGATACTAGGGAAAATCTAGGCAGTAGATTGATAGAGAAATCTATCTCTCTCCTTGGAGGTAGTTCCAAAGTTTCTTCTATGAATACATATCTGAATTCGGGGAGAGATGCAAAGTCTTCCAAAATTGATTTAATTTGTTTTCTAAGATATTAGTTACTTGAATAACATATACCTTGCAACCCTTATTAATAAATTTATTGAACTGCATTGCTGATATTTTCCTAACAAAAACTGGTTTTTTGATTCCTTGTATTTTTCTAGTTGTATTCTTTTTATCCTTGTACATGAATTACTTTCCATAACAATTTAACATTAATTTATGTTTTTCTTCTGAGACCATCTCGATAATTATATTATAAGACCCTAAAGGTAACACATTCATATTTAACTTTCTATTTTGACCATTTATACTGAGTTCACAATAAAAAATAAATTGTTTTACCTTTCTTTTGGTCCCCGTTGATAGTTGTACTAACCAAGATTTAACATGTTTGACCTTATTTAACTTGTTCGATTCTACTAAAGCCCGAGTAATATAAGTCAGACTAGCTCCTCGATAAATTAGTATAAAAACATTGTTGAAATTAATTTTACCTTCAACTTCCACAACAGTGGATTGATGATCTGTTTGTCTTCCATCCAAAGATGCATCGATATTATGCACTCTTTTGCCAATATATCCAACTATTGAAGCATCTTGAATATTGTTGATTGAAGTCCTTGTTGATGGGTTTAATCATGGACAATTTCTCCATAGGTGGGGTTCTCCACACTCCCAACATTTCAATGATTCTCTAGGGCTGCCCCCTACCTTCTTAAATCCCAAATTAACTGATTTATTTACCACTTGAGTATTATGTTTGTTAGAGTGATAGTCCTTCCTTTGAAATCATTTTTCCATGTTACGGAAATGGGCTAGTTGGAACCTTTCTTATGCTAATTAATTTTATCATGTTTCTTATCTTTACATGCCTTGGGAATTTTGGATCTCTGTTTATATTATTCATAGCACATTCTAGCCTTCCTAAAAACCTCATTTAAGGTATTAGGATTATCAAATTCAATTCTTTCCTTGTATGATTGTGGTAGACATCTTAATAACCTTTGTATTTTTACATTATCTTATTTGATATAAGGCACAAACCTCAACAAATCTAGGAATTTATTAATCAGATCATCCATAGCCATTTGTCCTAGTCACAGTTCGTAGAATTCCTTAGTCTTTCTTTCATAATAAATATATAATAAGTATTGTTTCTTGAAACACTTTTTGAATTCTAACCATTCCATTCATTTTTCTTTCAATCATTTCCCAAGTTTCAGATCTTGCCACCAGATACTAGCTTTTCCCTTTAAATTATAAATGGCCATTATAACTTTCATATTACTGGAATAATTATAAGTTTGAAAGCATTTATTTTTGTCTAACATCCATGCTTCAGCCTCTACACCAATCTTTGATTTTGCATCAAAGGTGGAAAGTTTATTTTTTTTGAATTCACCTTCCCGATGGTCCAATTGTTTTCTTTTCCTCCATGTAGATGCCTTGTTTTTTGTCATGTGTGTGTCCTCAGAAGAGTTATCTTCTCATTCTATTTCATGACTAGAATTATTTTAGGAATTTTTTATGACCTCTTCTTCCCTCTCATTATCAATTGGACTCTTCTTTGTTGCTATACTGCAATTTGTTTTTTGTTTATTTCCAGTTGATCTTCTTGAGCTTTCTTTAACTTTTCATTATCATCTTAAACACCTGCAATTCCACAATAAGATTCCTCATCATTTCCAATACTTGGGTGGTTGAACTTCCCCCGCTATGATGTTTTGGATCTCTAGGGAGCTCATGATTATGGTTTCTATCAGTTCTGTCTCCTTGTCCATTTTGTGCTCACATTTTCACAAAACATTTTTTTGTTTTTGTTTGTAACGGTAAGTATTATTTTTTATATTTTTCCTCCATCAAAATAACTTTTTGGTGTTTCCCTTAGGCCCAAGTGTTGTAACCAATAACTATGATACCACATGTAATGTGCCCCAAATTTCACTAAATAAAAAAAATAATGATGGAGAAACTGAAGTCTATTAACAACAAAACCGATCATGAACATGAATATAATTGCTTATAAATATTATAGCATTATTGTGTGAGTGTAAGTTTTTACTCCGCTGGAATATCCATCCTAAAAATATGAAGGAGAGTTAAAACCAACATATAACTTATTGTTATACTCTACTACACTAATCCATAGTGTTTTGGTGGATTGGCTCATACCTATATTATTATAAGCTCTGTCATGATTCTCAA